>QNGE01003197.1:57930-78329 GCA_008508345.1 Paragonimus westermani
CTCGTATCAAGGAGCCTGTTTCCAAATTGCTGGAAACATTTAGAAACGCCAGGCGTCTGCCCGATGGACGACATCCAGTATCATCAATTGTAAGGCACGTACACAATACAAACAGGACACGCAATCACAGCTCCTGACGCATTCACGATGATTTTTCCAGAGCAACCGTAGTTGCATACTGCAGGCTTTGACAATCAAACGTGCGTGTTCAATACCACTCTGTGTTGACGCTGCAGCCAACCTAGTAGTCGACATTCCCATAATTTTGATTTTTAGCTTTTCGTCCTTCTGCTTCACGTTGTGGAATTTTGGCTTGTTCAAAATTATTTACACGTCCATGTGTGTTCGTGATATACGAAATGTTACTCCGGAGAACATCACTTGATTTGCATCTCTCAACGGAAAATTTCGATCTATTGTTGACTTTGGAATACTCAAGATGGTTATAGTCTCTCAAGTCATGAGTGATGCAGCAATGTCAGAAAGTTCCCATAAGTTGAGGAACGCTCGGATACACACAGTTTGGAACCTGCGGTGGGGATATTGACAACTGCGATTCATAAAATCGGATCAAGACAGAACGGTTTAGGGTATCATTGTGCTCAGAAGTCTGCACACCGAGTGGTGGAACACTTTTCACATTTAAGAAAAAAGAGTGTCCACTCCGTACTTTTCTGGTGTGAGAGAAAATTTTACACCGCAGCACAACAGATCAAAACAAACAACTCGATTAAAAGCGACGATCACACAATTACGGAGCATTTGACGGACAGGAGAAGCAGCTATCAGCAGATCTAGCCGTAAAGCACAACAGGTAACTAATTAGTCGCGCTAATGTACAAGCGTATTTTACGATTATTAGTTAATCAAGAGAATAGCGAATGCCAATCAGTTTGTCGGGGATGCATAGTGGTTAGCCAACCAAAACTGCACAGTTGAATAAGAGACTGACGAATATTAATATGGTTCACATTGTGCCTCAACCTGGAGTGTAGGTCCAAATGAGAGTCCGGTGAGGTGTGATTACAACACGATCTGGGTCCGGTCAGTTTCTCACAAAGTGAAGAATTGAGGATGGAACGCTCCAGTTTTTCACTTTTCTCATAAACGGGAAGCACCCATATCATTCTCACTAAACCCAGTTAAATGGGTGATATGTTTCATTGCTGAGGACAGAAAGCACGCCAAACATGACATCACCATTGCCGGCAGGCAAAGAACCGAGGGATTTTTTAACGACTGGAGTGTAGTTACAAGGGTTGGAGCTCCATGAACTGAGTAACCAAGTGGATCAAATGATCTAATTTGCGAGGTGGTTATTCGAATAAATACGCTAAGAGTTCTGATGGGTAGTCAAGCCAGGAGTGATGTTACTGAGTTGTCTATTGATACTTGTCTTGATCGAGTGTTGTCATACCGATATGGTCGCTTCTGTCTGATGTATCACTGAATCATCCGCCATCTATTTCGCCTAACTAAATTAGCCTCTCGTGCTCACTCGGTTTCTTAGGCAATCGCCTTCGCAGTCGACCATTCAAAATTTGGTGATCGCTTATGAATAAAAGCATTTGATATTTTAGGCTGATTCAAAAAGCTTGTTCAAAATGGTGCACGTTAACATTAGGCAAAAACAGAAACCTATAACATTTGCAGTAGTCTTTTGTTCTACACTACAAAAAAGTTGGCATATAGAACACCCATGTAGGAATGCGGTCTCCTGACAGCTGACGGGTGAATATCATCTAACAATCCCCATATAATAATCCGAATATCTTACCAGTAATCCATGAACATAAAGTTACCTGTCAACATTGTAGAACAGGGTGACAAGACCAAATCTCAAGTAGGTGCCATAAAGGTGTCATACAAGGTTGATTGATAGAAACGTCTAAAATCCATGATAACTTCATAAACACAGAACACTGTACGCACTTTCATGGTGTTAGTCTGAATAAGGTGTCGGTTAAAGGCAAAATTGCAATCGGCTGGCGAAATTTCTGAGCGACTTGTTTGGTTCTGTCAGTTGAGTTGTTTAGTGACGTTTAGTGTTGTACGTTTTGTACACACTATAACGTCGAAAAGACGGTGAACTCAAAATGCCGAGGAAATTACGTACTTAACCTAGACACTGCTCATTTGTGACAACAGCCAAACAGAATTTTTAGCCAACCCTTTGGAAAAATTCACCGGGCACGAGTTTAGTTTTCATCACAACAATTCGGTAGTGCATACGCTTGGTGTTACTAGGCAACCAGCTCACCCTTATTCTCATATTAAGTATGTAAATGATCGGCCACATTCCCCTACGAGTGGTATTCAGGTTACGTGGCTCAAATCAAAACAATCGGTTAAAAGTTGTCAGTCATTCTGAAATCACCCGATCCGTCATACACACAGAACACTTCATTATGTGTTGGTTGATATTGGTTGAACCTCAGTCACGGTTGATCACGGACTTCGCATTCAGGTGGAATTTCCAGCCAGCTGTATTCCGTATGGCAGCAAACGTTGCTACACTTGGAATACTAATGCTACAAGATTTCTGAAACCAAATACAACATGATTCAATCCCCCGGGATCTAGGGTTTGTCATAACCCGATTGCAGCGAATAGCTGACGGTAGATTGCGATGCAATAATCTCGCGTAAACGGTGTCACTTCTGAAAAATGGACAAGCAGCCGAAAGATAACAGCAATGACAACATACATTATTTGCGGGACGCTTCAGTGCTGACAATAATTTTTGAGAAAACCTTTTGGGATCGACCCAGAATGCTGTTGGAGACTTTTTTCGCGGTGGCTTCAACCAGAAGTCAACCACTAAACAAGGGGTGATAAATGTTCGTTTAAATAAATTTGTGGCGCACCAGGAACGTTACCGGAAGTGGTGAATTAGTACGCCCCAAAAACCAGAAATGACCGTAGATACGTGTTGTAAGCTTATGGATTTGTCACAACTGACAATCCGAATCACCGATTATAGGAATCAGAGAACTCACCACTACGAACAATGCCAGTGACTTCCAACTCTGGTGACCGGATAAATGAAAGACTGTTGCAGTTTGCTCGATCACATTATGTGTCAGTCATTGGGAGAAGAAAGGATGGAAATGAACGGCTAACAGTAAAAACCGATATTTCTTTCCACAGAACTGTTGACAGTAGGTGTTTCGTGTATACATGTTATTCGTTTGTTGCTTGCATTCTGGAAACTTAAAAACATGAATTAAAATAAAGTTTATTTCTTCCTTTAAAACATTCATTTCTAACGGTTTATTTGCTGTGGAAATTTCTCACGATTAATCACATGTTGGTTGCTTATTAAAACAACGATAGTTGAAGAGTACACTCATCCCTTTATGCAGTTTACCAGTACACAAAAAGTCCTCTTTCGAACAGGCAGGTGGTGAAAAAAGCCAATCGAACCTGTGAATTTTCTTTGTCAATGCAATAGCTCACGCGTAAATACAATGTACACTTCGTGCTTTAAATAATCCATTTAACTGGCCTGTTTAATTCTACTCGAAATCAGCAATTAACTTTTCCAAGGTGTAAAACTTATGGCAAGTGGATCTCTGAACCAACTCTAACCTCAGACATCACTAGCCTCCGCTATACGTCTTTTCGTCTGGTACCTTGAAGCTTCTTGACATACGGGCCCTAGGCCGCTCGGTAACATTTTGGGAACTTCTTCCAGCGTTGATTCTAACTTTGTGAGGACGGTGCGTTCACCCCACCCTTGATCTACTCCAGAAATAATAGTTTCATACCAGAAGTTCCAATTTGGTTCCGCATACGAACCCTAGTTTCATTAGACTCACCATTAATCTGCTCATATTTAGGCGATGATAAAACCATGGCGTTATTTCATAAGAAATAGGTCGATCTCACCTCACCTAATTAAGCGGATATTTGGATCATGGAACAAAGTCATTCTTCAGCTTACTGGCGCAACTTGATAGGAATGACAGTCTCGATGGCATCGACGGGTGGGAAATAAATTTCTGATATCACATCAGTCACTCCCTAATCTTTCATACAAACGAAGATAAGCGTGAACAGACAGCTAAAGAAAGCATGTATGTTTCAGACTCAATTTGTGTTTCTAAAAATTGCTGTTACGACGAAGTAAATAACCTATCTTCCACCGATGTATCCTCAGCCCTCTAGACAGTAAAACAGTGGAACACAGCATTGTGTTCCACGAGCAGGAGATTACGCAACATTGACCTACTGTGTAGTTCCTCAATTCCGTTCGTCTTCTGGCCCACCTGCCTTCCTGTGGACATATCCCGGCCTTGTGAATGTTCCCGAATCCAAGGAAGCGCTAAATACAACCACGACTTTCCTCGGTTCAGGAGTATTTTACAGAATAAAGCTGCTCAGCTGAACAACTTCTTTGTGAAAACAAAACATTACACATATCAGCTGGCTTAAAAATATGTAAACCAATCCTTGACCAATCTACCAACGTCAGGTCTGTTTCTTCAAATGGTCTTCGTCTGGTTCTTAACTTCAGACTCTCTCGTGGAAACTACACATCTGAGACCTATCTGACATTGTGGACGTTTCCATGTCTTCAGCTTCAGCTGCAACAGCGTTCAAAATCCTAACTCCTAGAGAAAGTTAGTTCCGAAGTGCAAGAAAATCCGAAAACGTTGCTCTGCCGGGGTAACCTCCCGCTATTTTTGTAAAAACTCTTACGCATAAGAAGTTTTGGAGACTCATCTGCATTCCCACTATTCATGAAGCTAGTTCAGCTCTATCTGGAAGTCACAGTAGGCTGCATTGAAGTTAGACCCTAATGCGGAAAAGAAATCCTCGACTGTAAAACCTTCCCTCCAAAATTTTAGAAAGTACTGTCTAAACACTTCAATAGCACACTGTATGTCACAACATCTATTGAAGCGCCAGGATTCAACGGGTCGGTAATAGTAACTGCTGAAACATATACGAAAGTGGCGGCTTTCTCAGTTTTCAGGCTCTTAAGTAAATACGATGAGGTTGTGATGATCAACGACAATTGTACCACAGACAGATGACGGATTTCCAAGGTGAGAACATAATTGAGTGGGGATGGTTCTGATTTATTTGTAAACAAATGTCCAGTGAGAAAATTTCTGCAACTCTCCACTATTGTCCTGGTTAAGGAAGTTAACAGGTTTCAAAGGAACACGACGCCATCGACTGGGTAGGTTGAATCAATAATTTCTATCCGCGCCACAATCAACTGATAATAAATCAGTTCAGTAAAACAAAATGGACTGAGTAAAGCCCGGTAGCTGAAAATTAGACTGTTGAATAAAATAAGGGGAGAATAATTTTCCGAGCTCAACCGATAGCAATATAATAGAGGGTGTCAATAAGCAGCGTGATAAGTGTTCCCTGTCCTGGTAGCTTGGTAATTAATTTGCTTAGTTATCATAGCTTACAATAAACAAAACATTGCGCTTAGTAAAGTGGAGTCTTGATGATCTAGTGTCCACTGGGCTTAACATTCAGAGTGCGGGCGTTTCATCACCAAATACAGTGACATCATTATTCACGACCTTCACACACAGTGAGACCTGTTGCGACCTCCCGGTAAATATATCTCGCTAATTTGCTGACATGCAGAAAGGACCGTGACATTATGTCATTGCCCACTTTGTCCAGTCACGTGTTACCCAATGTAACCGTTGTGTGACACAGTTTGTTATTTCCGGCCTGATGTATTATTGTACATTCCGAAATGTTAAACAGTGTACGTTTCCGAATTCGACACACATGTAGAGCTCCTAACTATGTTATGAGTTACAAGAAAAATGTGGTACATGGGTGGGCCATATGATTATCAGTGTTGACCGATGATAAAAGGTTGCTGAAATGTGAGTAACAATTATAAATACATACCTACATACACACATATATAACATGCGTATACTAGAGATGCAGAACGATAGCGTGTACTTATATATTTATTCACTACAGTATACGGACTTTGTTTACACAGTAAAACCGCGTGGCTTGTGTTGGGCCAGCTGGAGATCCTGTGAGCGTAGTTGCAACGAACTGGGTGAATCACAGGACGGTCGGGCAACATGGCGCGCTTCTACTTGACTTCAACATTTGTTGTAGCTTACTCTTCTTGGCTTTATCAAGTTCTATGTCTTTCAGATTGAATGCTGTTCGCCTTTTACTGTGCGAGGCTGAGAGCTGCGTGGAATTGGCTGAGCAGGCTGAGTTGTACAACAGAACCCAGGCGTTTGCCGAGAGCCATGCCAAGCAACTCATACAGTACTGTACGTAGGCAACGTCGACACAAGTGTTACTAATGGAGCTGACCGTGTCCGACATTGCGGACTAAACATAGCCTCTTTTGTAGTTCACCTTAGTCTTTGAAATGTGGAGCAAAAGGCGATCACAGTCAAACCACGCTGAAACTGGTCAGAGTGGCTGTTAGCCTAAACACTAACATGTCGGTGTCCGTAAGCTGATTGGCGAGCATGCGCTGGCAAATGCACAGTAGGCGCTTGAATTGTTCAACTGTTGCACTGATGTTGATTCTGACGTGATAGCTTGGTTGATTAAAGTGCAACCGGTCAGTGTCGGACGAGGTCCATCAAGCCGTTACAGAAATTTAGCAACCCTTCTTCGGTAAGCTCACACCAAGAAGAAAACCAACATCGGTGTAACAGCAGAACATTTCAAGCATAAGAAGTCAATCTTGTAAACAGCTGTTTTCTGTCATTCCCACCGGGCTTTTACAATTACATGGGAATACGTGCGGGTTATATATGAATTTATGACGAGTTAAACAGGACGTTAAGAGTAGAGAGATGGTAAAAATCACAGTCTACTGTAGGAGGGTAGGGGTGTTGGTGAATGTTTTGGGATGTTACACGTACCTGCCATGAGATATCACCATTCATGAGAATGACCGAAAACAGCTGTTTGCAAGATTGACTTCTTATGAATTCTACGGGAATCTGGTAAGGATTGAAACAATCGAAAGACCCGACGCTGTTGAAACAACTTAACGAGTACGTTGAGTTTAGCACTAGAATCGGAGAAGCGAAGGCTGTTGTAAGATTTCTCAACGAATGCATTGCCAATAAGCAGTTCCCTAAGTTTTACTGGAAAATTTTACGTCGTTGCAACATACCACCCACTGCTAAAACCCTACAACGTCATACGCGAAACGAAAGAGACTCGTGGTCATCGAAAATTGACGATTTAACGCGTAATCAGTCTCAGCGTGTGGTTGCGGTCGAGACGCTCCACGAGGAGGACAGGAGGGCGTTCGAGCACTACGCACAAACATAGGTGAGGAAACAAGTGGACAACAAGCAAGTGGAGTTTCCAACAGAACCAGAACGGTACGTTCACAGTTTTTCCTCTATAACGTTAAGCCGTACTACGTTGGAGGTGCTATCAACAGGCCCAAAATTTTGCCATACGAAGTCTAAATGTAAGCGCCTAGACACAGAAGTTCAATTTGAAAGCTTGCATGCGCAACTAAATGGACTCATTCCTTCTTCAGAATTTAATACACTGTGAGTCCACTCTCGTGAAGGCTTGCTACACTTATCTGAATAGCAAAGTGCCTAAGTGCAGCTTATTGAAGCGTAAATACTTAGACGCTACGAGAGAGTTACAATCCAACCAGAATATTCTACTCATGAAGCCGGACAAAGGAGCCGGAATAGTTTCACTCGATAAAACTGACTACCTTACCAAGATGTCGTCGATTCTATCAGATAACTCAAAGTTCCAGAAAACGGATAATGATAGAGATAAAACGACTGCAACAGAGAAAAGCTTATCCAAAATACTCCGACAAATGAAGCAAGCAGACGTTATCGACGCTTCAACTTTCGAACGTATCAGGCCTACGGGAACGGTCATTCCACGTTTGTACGGTCTCCCAAAATTTCACAATGACGGAGTGCCATTAAGACCGTTCCTAGACATGTACAATTCGCCGTATCACGCTTTAGCAAAATGGCTAGTGGAGGTATTGGAACCGGTTAAATCAAGACTGACTCCTTTTGGCCTAAAGGGCACATTCGACTTTGTAGACTCAATCGATTCAGTGAATATGGAGAACGACAACATGTTGTCTTTAGATGTAACTACTCTATTCACTAATGTTCCGTTACGAGAAACTATTGACTATCTCTGTACCTACATCGAGAACAATCAAATTGATGTCGGAATTACGGGTGAAAAATTGAAGGAACTACTACTGTTTTGCACACGTAACGTTCAATTTCAATTTAATGGAGAGTTATATAGGCAAAAGTATGGAGTAGCAATGGGTTCACTCCTAGGTGCGCTGGTCGCAGATATATTTATGGCCAAACTGGAGACTAATAAACTCAACCACATCGTAACTAAGCGCAAACTTTACAAGCGCTATGTGGATGACATTTTTTGTCTCGTTCCAAACGGTGCTGATCCCCAGTTCATACTAGATGAGTTCAACAGAGCACATCGGAATATAAAGTTCACCGTCGGGTTAGAACAGGATAACAAACTTTCATTCCTAGATGTTGCGTTGCTTCGTCGACCAGACGGGACACTTCAAAGATCTATTCATAGGAAAAAGACATGGACGGGTCAATACACGCATTTTCACAGTTTTGTCCCGCTGAAGTACAAAAGAAATTTGGTACGCTGTCTGTTGAACAGTGCGCAAAAGATCTGTACACCCGACACTCTCCAGGATGAGCTAAGACACGTTCGAGAAACTCTCACAAGAAATGGATACCTTGAAAGATACATAGATGAAAATCTGCATTCCGGTATGAAGCTAGAACTCGTCCAGACAGCGCAGAAAAAGCCGGTTTTCATCTGTCTCTCATATAGAGGAGAAGTTAATAGTGATCTAATTAGCCGCAGACTTTCAAACGCGGTCGAGATTGCCTACCCTGCAGGGAGACTTATCGTGTCGTTCGACACCTGCCCGGTACTGGTACCACGCCTTAAGGATAGTTTGCCAAAGTTCTCTTCGTCTTTCTGTATCTACTCTCTCACCTGTTGTTGTCAAGCAGGTTTCGTTGGGAAGACCACGAGGCGGCTATCAGAGAGGATTCGTGAACACTTACCGAAAGGGCTTCGCAACGGTTCGCTGAAGTCCATTTCCAATGCAACCGGCTCCCACCTTATCGACACTGGCCATCGAACAAATCCGGATGAAGCGTTCCGAATGATCTACAAGGTTCGTGAAGCCGGCTCCAGAGCAGTCAGAATGCGATTGTTACCAACCCCCGAGGCTATTACTATCAGACTACACAACCCCTGCCTGTGTGCCCAAAAACACCCTCCACCTCCCCTGGCCAATCATTCCACATCCACTTGAAACTCGAACCGCTTGACTTTGATGAACGAATACCTCATGACAGGCACGTGTAACACCCCCAAAACATTCACCAACACCCCTACCCTCCTCCAGTAGACTGTGATTTTTACCATCTCTCTACTCTTAACGTCCTGTTTAACTCGTCACAAATTCATATATAACCCGCATGTATTCCCATGTAATTGTAAAAGCCCGATGAGAATGACAGAAAACGGCTGTTTGTAAGATTGACTTCTTATGAATTCTACGAGAACCTGGAAAGGACTTCAAGCATAGCCGATGAAAGTTTGGTTCATCTCTGAATACAGTCTCTTTTTTCTTCGCGTGATCGTGACGACAACCACCTGGTAGAACAGAATATTTCTAGTAGCAGTTGGCAGTCATATAATCAGTATATTCAGTTAGTTATGAAGGGAGTTTGAAATCTGAGCAACGATACCGCGGAATACTGTCTCACAAGGGTAACGTTTTGTTTCCCTATGTAGAAGATTCTCACGGGGCACATACCATAGTACTGCGTATTCTGGCTATATTCTATCTAGACAAGTCGGTACTGAAGTGGGACATTGTTTGAAGCCAGTTCTAGTTAACGACACCCATTAATGCCACACTGCATACCGTTAGTATGTGGGAAGCTATAAATGTATCAACATCGGCAATGGTTCCATTTGAAACGATGTGACGTCTCTTAATCGGGTTCCACCACCAGTGCGACTTGATTCTAACAGGATACCTCGTACAGTCTAAGTTGCGCAAGATAGTTTCCAGACATAGCGTGACCTTGGAGAAAAAAGTGAACCACCTGAAAAAAGAGTTTTGATCAAGTTATCTTTGTCGATCCCGATATTGGAGCAATTTGCACCAGTTCGTGGTTCAACTAGAGGGAAATGACACTGGCATGCTTTCCCTAAGATTCACTGTTAAAGCCATTAAACTCGAACTTGTTGTATGTTGCCTTAAATTTTAGCAGCGTGGCTATTAAACGTCACGTAAGAGTTCACAGCTGGTGCAACGAACTTGAAAAAGCACGACATCCCTCACATTCTCTGCGAACATTGTTGGGGTTTAAACACTGTCTCAATAATTTATAAGTCTGTATCGTTCATGAATACAGCCCTTTATTACCCGTCGTTTGGTGGGAAAGTTGTCCTGATAGCAGATTCCGTTAGGGAAACGTCGTGTGTCCACTTTGTCCACAAACACTCATTGATGCATGGTGGTTCTCAATCCATCGTAGCCTTCCAAACGCCGGAACGTTTACAAGGTCATTCGTCATTAGCCAATCGATCATGGGTCCTGATAAACAAAACACCAGGATGGTAGAGTCGAGCAAAGTGAATTTAATTGTACGTTCATCGCGTGTTGTCACTGTTCTCTAGCCCCACTTGGTTAGGGGACAGGTTTTTGGGTGTCTTTCAGTTTGGAATCCGGTTTTTATGCCCGAGTCCGTACAAAGTAATCACGGTGTTAGCGTTCCAGTATGAGACGTGACTTTGTAAACTCTTTTTTGAAGGGCACTGAACGAAATATTCCTTAGGTGTATTCAACGACAATTTGCTAACAGATTTTTCTCTATACATCTAGCGTACAGTATACGCTCAAACGCAAATAAACCAACCGCTCTCCGGCCAGACTTTCACTCACGCAGTCCCAGTAACTGCTACCATTTCTCGTGGTCCTAGTTCGGTTTTGTTTGTGAGTCTAATGAATTCCTTGTAAGTGTACACATTCGAGGACAATTACCAAAAACAGCTGCTTGCACCTTTGGGCTTCTATGAATACTCTAAATGTAGTGACAAGACTGAAACAAACCAGAATCGATGATCACATGAACATTTCAATGATGCAGCTCAGTGGTCCATCAGTTTTGCCTGATGCCACCTGGTCAACTTGATGGCATGAGTTGGTAAACCTGAATCACAGTGTGAGCGGTTTCAATTGAAAGGGCTTAGTAAGAGAAAAGGTTTAACGCTATTTTCTTTCAAAGAAAAACAAGACATTGATAAACAGATTGAGAATAACACAACGTTACGAGCAAGTTGTAATACTGTACACATCAACCATCCCGGGTGGCCTTCCTCAGGAGTGCTGTAAACGAAATCACATTGACAGAGGAACAGAGGTCAAATGGGATTTGCCCTGGTTACGTCAGTTTGTGCTGCATCTGAGCGGACTGGTCTAATCCTTTGCCCATTAAGTGGGGGTGAGACAGCTGTAGATAAGACGCGTCCGTATCTGGTGCTGTTTATCCATCCACGCCACACTGCAGACAGGGGTTTGCCATCATTGCGATTAACACGAGAATGCTGTGTAAATGGTGAGAGCCTCAGCACAACACCGCTCCGTATAGGAAGTTAGACCCTAGTGAATCACATGGGCTTGATCAAAACCTACGTTGTGATTCTCTGACCGTGCATTTAGTGCGGTGGCCGAATCCTTCTCTAGCTTCTGAAGTTGATGGACGTGTTTAAGAGGAAACCTCGTGTATCTCTTGTATTCGGCAACACGTACTTTCAATTGTCTACTTGTCTCTCCAATAATGATGACGATGATGATGTGTTAAAATGACAACGCTTTGACAGACTGAGGTAGCCGTCAGCATGAGTTTGAGTGGTCTCATGGATAAAGGACGGCCATTATCAGGTGTAACTCCTAATGATTGGGTTGTTCTTTTGACCAGATGTGAGAGGTGCTTGGTTGTGTTTGAACTCCCATTAGTCGGAGAAGGAAGTATGTTCAACAGACGTCACATAGACAGTCAGTTTTGAGAGGTGAATTCACAAGCCCACCTAATTATGTAGCAAGTTTTGTCCAGGAGCAGAATTCAATTTCATATAGTGCCTTGGTTTGCTATTTGAAAAGTACGGTACCTGATCACCAGGTTCTTCCAAGACCATCAAGCGTGTATACAACATGATGTGTGAAGGCTCAGAGGTGGAAAATATTTTGTCCATTTTTCGTCCAAGTGTATACTTTTGCAGTGGTCATTCTGTCATTAAAAATGAATGAATGTCAGTAAAATTGTTGCGTCTCTTCAATTATTTCAAACGATGGAATCGATTCTCGAGGCAATCGGGAAATCAGAGCATTACTCACAAGTGATTGTGGCTGAAAGTTCATGAGATGATTCAGTCGTGCCAGATGTGAAGTCAATGGCGCACCGGTTAACATGGTTGCCTCATGAAGGCGTGACCGGAATTCTATTCCCCATTTTAGAAAGCATATGCACTACTGACGGGCTCTAGCAAGAGCGAACCTCGAGTATAGAGCTTGTTTTCGAATGGGGCTCACTCGAAAGTTTGTGGGAATGCGACAAATGTGATCAGTTGCGGGTGATGTTGGATTTGTATAACTAACTAATATTCCTACTAAACATAAATCAAATGTGTCGTATAGGCGTCAAGGCCGCCTGTGTGCCCCACACTCGTGCCAAGGCTCCAAGAGTGTTCTGATTGGTCGCGGCTTCAACGACCAACGGCTCACTCGTCCATGCACTTTAAAATGACCCGATTGCTTGTAAATGCGATAATACACGATGCGGTTCTACTGAGCCACGTGTTCTCACTACCGTTGTTATTGTCCGTAAGGCATGCAGCGGATGGGGCTCGAATACAGATACCACAAAATGTCAATTTGTTAAATAATCCACCTAATTCATACCGAAGCAGCTGAATAGGAAATGCAAGCGAACAAAATTTTAAAAGAAATAATTCAACAATAAAATGGCCTCGACCGGAAGGTAAACGTGGCTAGCGGATATTCTGGAAATGCAGAGTTAGATTCAGGATTATGTCCTTCTATTGATCCTGAATGCTCGTGAGTGCTGTGGTGCGTTGTGAAAAACCGCAGTTGCTAATGTTTACCAAAGATTGTTATTAATCGTGATTATTACGCAACCACAAGGTCTGAGGTGTTTCAGTCGAATATGCTTCACTCCAAACTGCATAGTCAAAAGCGAATATTTCGCGGTTGCGTGAATGTCAAAATATCCAGGGTGACTGTCATCTCACAACGTGACCTCTGATTTACTAGATGCTCTCCGTACGGTTGTCCACTGTTGTAAGATACAGTAGGTTGAGTAAATTGGCCGAAAAACTTGATCAATCTCCGTAGTTCCATAGCGGAAGTATCTACAACCTGTTGCGTATCCATAAACGTTAATCGTGAATTAAATTCTCCAAAAACGTTGTTGATAAATCTTACAAATAGTGTCGCAGCGAAAAAGCCCATAAAGCGTGGTAATTCTTAGTTTTGGGGAAATTCCCAGTTTCTAACAGCAGACCTATTATTCGGACATTTCTTAGAAAATATTGACATGTATTTTACTGAAACAGTTCATTCCCTTCAGTAGATTGAACAAAATCGTTAGAACACGAAAACGGATAGATGCAAGCATTTCGTATTGACTCGTCAGTACCAGATTTACAATAACGTGAAACGGGGGCAGGGTGGATAGTCAGTCGGTGGGTTAGGAAAGATTTCTAAGTCCAGAGAAGGGTCAAGTTTAAAAGCAATTGTTTCTCAACACACAGGGTCGGCTTCACGACCGCCTAAGCAAAACGCAAGAATCTTGGATTCGAGTGATGTAATGGGATTCCGAGTGCACAATTTGGGTCGATAACATGACCAGTGGTCAGGACGTGTCTTGCGATTGCGGACGCTGGTTGCTTGCGTGTTTCAACCACATCGTCGTTTTTTTGTAATACAATGCTCTACACCCATTTAGGCAAGTGTCCCTTCACTCTGGAGATCAAGCACCTCTCGGTTCTGCCTATGTTGCAGTCAGATGTAAATTGGTAGACAGAATTTAAGGTGGCACCTACACGGTGATCTCGTTTGATTGAAGGGACAGGCAGTTTCTCGGTCCGGACCAATACGCAGAGTTCCGTTGCGTTAAATGTTCGTTTAATCAAATTCACTAGTCTCCGAGTTGTGTGATGCAGGCAATTCCATATAAACTCTCTCTTTTCTCACTGTGACCAATTGTTTGGAAGGTGGTTTCGGTTTACTTTGCATTTCTATGAACATTTCTGGATACCCGTTAGATTGTAGTATAGATGTGATCAAGTCTAATTCCTTCGCAAGACTGTCCTGTGTACATATTCGCCTTGCTCGTGTGAATAGTGTATTCACCAGTGCGCGTTTGTGATGGACCGGTGTGAAACTACCGAAGTTCAGGTATTGACCCGACCACGTGGATTTCCTATAGACGGCTCTTTTGATAGAGCCATCCTCCCGGCGACTAATGAGTATGTCTAGAAACGGCAAACAGTTGTCGGTCTCAAATTCACATGTTACTTTCAGGTTGGGATGACAACTATTTAGGCGCTGCACTAGGTTATCTATTGCCTGCTTGGACCGACTGAACGCTAGTGTATCATCGACGTAGCGTTTGTAATATGACAGACCCGCTATGTCTGTGGCTAACTCCCGCTCAATCTTTAACATGAAAAAGTCTGCCAGGATGGGCCCTAATGGACTTCCCATGGCTACCCCGTCTATTTGGCGGTAGCACCGATCAAGAAAACGGAAGCTGATGTTTTCGCTACATAACAATAAGGCTTCCCTCAGAATATCACTAGGCAGATATAAAGTAATATGGCTCATTTCAACGAGCTCACCGATACTTCCAACCTGGTACTAGCTCTTCAGTTCTTCGCTGATTGATAAACTTAACTTTCGGTGTACCGTATTATACTCTAGAGACCAAGATCACGATATACTTGCAAATACTTAAGTTCCGAAATCGTGCGTTGTGAAATCTATTGTAATTACTTACAAATTTCTCTAATTTCTCCAGGTGGTTTTGACTCGCTACTTCTCATGCTATCGTGGTACTGTTTTGTGGTGGTCATTGTCGACCGTTCTTACTTCCACATCGTGTGATCGAGAGAGTCGTTGCAGGTTCGTTGACAATTCAGTTTTTACCGAACCATATCCGTCAGTAATCATTCGAAGCAGGTGGTTCAGATACAAATTTGGATGACAGAAATACGGTAAAGACTTTGCACTTCTTCCACCGATTCACCTTCGATGCATAATGTTTTTCAAAAAAATCCCCTAATTCCTTTACGAACCTACACTGTCACCTCATTGGAGTATTGGTACGACACGTACGAGAACCTGTTCACTGTCGAACTCACAAACCCATCTTACGAGAAGTCAAACTCGAACAAATCGTTGACAAATATAGGTGTTTTGTTGGCATCGAACACCACTAACCTTTGGCTCAGCAAACTGATCTGGTCCATGCTTCCGTCGTTGAAACCAGGCTACTCTGCAGTTTTTCCCAAGCGATCGATATCCTGGGACGCCCTTCCGTTCATGGGACCGGAACTTAAACGTTTGGGACAGCTGTGTTGTTTGGTACCCCTGTCCCGATCTACCAAGGCAACCTCAATAGTCAGGATGTAACAGGTTCAAAACGATTTGTGCTGACCTTACTTCGGACGTTCCTGTTATGCTGGAGACGAAAGGTAACCCACCTACAGTTTCCAAAGACCCATTTAGCCTATTCTAAACCCACTGGGGTATTTTCTCTAGCAAACCTGAATCCTGTTTGACACCAAAACCGCTCCGTCGAACTTCCAGCACTTATTTTGTGTGGTAGTTACTGGTCCTTCGTTACAATTACGGGCCTTGGCAATAAAACAAACACAATTTCTTGGTCAAAGAACACTAACAGTATATCAACGATGCACATACCACTTCCAGAAGGAGGACTTTGGGCTTCCCGTTAAATCTATAATTCTTTATGCGGTCAATCAATCTGACTCATCTTCGTCTAAGCTTAAATACACAATCATTCTGGGGTGTAACTATTATAGGTGATTTGTTAGGCGTGAGCATGACAGCTTCGTGGTTAACGAAGTAACTACACTTTTCCTAATTAACGGCCACGAAACAAAGTCAATTGAACAGAACGTGTTGATAAAGTAAGCGTATGTTCAGAATGCACTAGTCAGCAGAGGCTTTCTAAAAAACGTTCTTCATATAAATACATTGAAGCCTTCTAAACCTCGGTTGCACCTGAAAAATGTTATACTGGATTTTCCGATGAGGATATCGCCAGTGTTAATTTCAATTAGCGCGATGTTTTTGGGGAGGTTCAATGGGCTATTACCACGGAGGTACATTATTCAGCCCGATCGGACGTAGACAAACGAGGGGTTATGGACGCATTGTCCGTCTAAACAGTGGTGAACCACACAGAGACGCACGCTGCACCCACAGGCGCGTTTCACCTGTGAGCACACGTGGCAAGCTACAACAATACACTCTGTGCGCAGTAATTTAGACAAGAACCGCTGAACAGTATAAATGAAACAATGATGCAAAACGTACTAAATCCTACTAGTTATTGTCCAGTTAATCTATGTTTGAACTATTGTCATAACTAGAGAACAACCGTGTGGCGCATTTATTTAACCGCTCGACTCTAATCACTGGGCTTGGTTATGGCCCTCTGACATACTTAGTTGAAAGACGGGTAGAACTTACGAATGGTTTTCTGGCTATTGACCGCAGCTGGCACAACGGCACATCGTGTGATGCTCAGTAGTTTTTTCTAACTTTCACATGGTAAATCTCTGACTCTCATTTACATAGAACTTACATATATGCCATGCTGACTTTCGTCCCGTCTTGATGAAACTGCTGGTTCTCATCGGTTGATAGCCGTGGACTAACCCTGACTCTTTGCATTTGTCCTGAGATCAAACAGTTCAGGTACGTCTCGTACAAGTGTACCAATAATGTTGCACAGACTTGCACCCAATCTTAGTTTGAGTGTGAAAATGTGTTTAGAACAAAGCCCCATTTGTCGTCTTTATAAATATGAAACTGTAGGCTTAAGTACTTGTTTTACTATTTAGTAAACTAGCAAATAAGGTAAGGTAGAAGAGACCAAGCTGTGAAGATCACAGCTTTCGCCGGTTTTGTATGATCCACAGAGGAAGCATACCGAACGATCTATTAAGCCAAGCCAGGAGGTCGAAAATTTCACCTTTGAACCCTATTAACCACCAATCCCAATATCTTACGANGGACGTTCTTGTTATGCCGGAGACGAAAGGTAACCCACCCACAGTTTCCAAAGACCCATTTAGCCTATTCTAAACCCACTGGGGTATTTTCTCTAGCAAACCTGAATCTTGTTTGACACCAAAACCGCTCCGTCGAACTTCCAGCATTTATTTTTTGTGGTAGTTACTGGTCCGTCGTTAGAACTACGAGCCTGGACAATGACATAAACACAATTTCTTGGTCAAAGAACACTAGCAGTACATCAACGAGGCACATACCACTTCCAGAAGCAGGACTTTTGGCTTCCCGTTAAATCTATAATTTTTTATGCAGTCAATCAATCTGAGTCATCTTCGTCTAAGCGTAAATACACAACCATTTTGGGGTGTAACTATTATAGCTGATTTGTTAGGCGTGAGCATGACAGCTTCGTGGTTAACGAAGTAACTACACTTTTCCTAATTAACGGCCACGAAACAAAGTCAATTGAACAGAACGTGTTGATAAAGTAAGCGTATGTTCAGAATGCACTAGTCAGCAGAGGCTTTCTAAAAAACGTTCTTCATATAAATACATTGAAGCCTTCTAAACCTCGGTTGCACCTGAAAAATGTTATACTGGATTTTCCGATGAGGATATCGCCAGTGTTAATTTCAATTAGCGCGATGTTTTTGGGGAGGTTCAATGGGCTATTACCACGGAGGTACATTATTCAGCCCGATCGGACGTAGACAAACGAGGGGTTATGGACGCATTGTCCGTCTAAACAGTGGTGAACCACACAGAGACGCACGCTGCACCCACAGGCGCGTTTCACCTGTGAGCACACGTGGCAAGCTACAACAATACACTCTGTGCGCAGTAATTTAGACAAGAACCGCTGAACAGTATAAATGAAACAATGATGCAAAACGTACTAAATCCTACTAGTTATTGTCCAGTTAATCTATGTTTGAACTATTGTCATAACTAGAGAACAACCGTGTGGCGCATTTATTTAACCGCTCGACTCTAATCACTGGGCTTGGTTATGGCCCTCTGACATACTTAGTTGAAAGACGGGTAGAACTTACGAATGGTTTTCTGGCTATTGACCGCAGCTGGCACAACGGCACATCGTGTGATGCTCAGTAGTTTTTTCTAACTTTCACATGGTAAATCTCTGACTCTCATTTACATAGAACTTACATATATGCCATGCTGACTTTCGTCCCGTCTTGATGAAACTGCTGGTTCTCATCGGTTGATAGCCGTGGACTAACCCTGACTCTTTGCATTTGTCCTGAGATCAAACAGTTCAGGTACGTCTCGTACAAGTGTACCAATAATGTTGCACAGACTTGCACCCAATCTTAGTTTGAGTGTGAAAATGTGTTTAGAACAAAGCCCCATTTGTCGTCTTTATAAATATGAAACTGTAGGCTTAAGTACTTGTTTTACTATTTAGTAAACTAGCAAATAAGGTAAGGTAGAAGAGAGCAAGCTGTGAAGATCACAGCTTTCGCCGGTTTTGTATGATCCACAGAGGAAGCATACCGAACGATCTATTAAGCCAAGCCAGGAGGTCGAAAATTTCACCTTTGAACCCTATTAACCACCAATCCCAATATCTTACGAGAAGTCCCCTAAATGATTCAGAGAATCTACTGTCCCAACAGGTGTGTAATGGAATCCAGGAGTGGAATTTCTGGGCTCATGGCATGGTTTCGTGGCCTCGCTGGTACAACGCCTGCAGCATTTCGGTGTGCTGTTTCTGTAACTGGGTCGTAACCGATGGAAACCAGGTTTTTACAACCGAGTCTTTTCAAGATATTTGCTGCCCCTTAAAATCTAGCCTCACTGAATTTTTGCATCAACGTGTGTTATTTCGTAAACTGTCTTGCCATACACCAGGCCAGTGATTTGCATATCACAACTTCGATAAAAAAGTTGACTTGTCTTACAGACTACATCCAATGCCTTGGATTATTTACCTTACCGTAATGCGTAAACGTAACGCAGAATAGCAAGCAACTCCCACTTTACAGAAAGATCACCTGTTTTGCGTGGGCTGTACAGCTGTGGCAAATTTGGTTTTGGGTCCACTTTCTTTCGCTAGCTTTCATTTTTCATTGCACTCTACCTGAACGATTCAGACGGTTAAAACCATGTGTCTGTTCACACAAATAAACCCAGTAGGATTGAATTGCAGTTCATTTTACATATTCAGTTCGTGCATAACTGGATAGTTATCCTTTTCTAGTTTACTCAAAATGTATTCTTATCATAGTATATTCAGGCCTTATGCAATGTAATATAGTTAAACGAATCTCAGAAACTGAATTAGTTTATACTCTTCAGGTTCACTGAAATGACTCTCTTCAGCTCCGAGTGTTTATACAACATTTGAGACCGTCGGACGTAGCCAACAAAAGCAACAAATCATTAAGACGTGCTTGAAAAACTCATTTTCAAACAGAACGTCGTGTGTAACTTTAGTTCAGAAGAAATGATTGCCACAAACCTGCATCGAAACTAATCTGCGGTTTTTGTATAGGTGAGTATACTCCAGCCAAAGAGAGATGGTTGAACAAAAACTATCTTTGAAAAGCAGTGTAAGGAGTGTTAGTCCATCCGGATAACGGCGAATGATACCCTACGCTCTATTATTGACTTCGCCGTCTGGCAGGGGTTTGGATGTGTTCGATTTGCTGATATTCTTGTCAATACAGTTTGCTGAAGAGCTGTAGGAAGTAAGACTCCTAATCGGTGGCTAGGAAGATATGACGGTAGACAACAGATATTAACGGAAATTGATTGACGAAAATACGGGACTTTGTAGTATACGGGTGTTGTATCTGTATTCGAGCCCCATCCACTACATGCCTTACGGACAATAACAACGGTGGCGTGAACAGGTGTTTCAGTAGAAGCGCATCGTGTGTTGCATTTACAAGCAATCGGGCCATTTTAAAGTGCATGGACGAGTGAGCCGTTGGTCGGTGAAGCCGCGACCAGTGAGAACACACTTCGAACCTTGGCACGAGTGTGG
>QNGE01003198.1:6052-31900 GCA_008508345.1 Paragonimus westermani
CGTAAACCGGTCAGAAGTGCACACGACGTGTGAACGGAAACCGGGAGGTGTTGCGGGTTGGAATTACGACTCATAAACGAGAGAGCGCGCGTTGCATGTGACTAGCGATTTGGACAATAAAGATTGTGCTTTGTTGGACGCCTTCTCGCTACAATGTGTTCAAATTAAAGGTCGGTAGACAGACATCAATACTGGTTTCTAGCCAACAGAGGCGTTCTTCAGTAGTATGTCTGCAGTTCTTTGTTGTTCGTTTTGTTCGTCCGTGATTGACCAAACCCTGATAATGCATGCAGCGCGTACCATATGAAAGACGTCAAACTGGTCTAATTGCACCTAATCAGTAGGCCATAGACAATTAGTTCTGACCCCCTTTCTTAACCGCAAAGCCGTTCAAAACTGTGCCATCAAAACTGTGCTTGCTATTATTTGGACAACCATAGGCTAAGGGTGTCTGCATATAAAATGACGGTGGAAACCTGGCGTCGGATGGCTTAATTCTGTTTAAAAATTGTTCAATCGCGATAGCACAGCATGAACAGCACTGAATCTTTCGGGCGGAACCTGTGAGCACCAGCTACACATTGTACAGCTACATTTTCACTCACACCTATGAACAGTATACAGTCATCCAATAATTGTTTGATGTTTACTTCTCTGCTCCATACTGTAAGGTGGCAAAATTACAATTTGTTTTGTGCATGGAAATCCATGGAGGGATAAACGGAACTGGACTTGCCACGTGACCAAGATCGTCAACCCACAAGAGTGAAAGTTTTTCATCGATTGCATAATTCCTAATTCTTCATCGTGGATCCCGGTAACTTCACGCATAACGCTACCCGGCTTTCTACTGTGTTCATAAGAACCCAATTCACGTTCTATATTCTATTTTCCCACATTTGTTGAAAATTCAAATATTCCAACATGTCACACAATTTGATTTAGGTACTTACCAGACACACCCTACTACATTGCCTGTAATCATCGCTTCCTGTATCCATTTGGCTACGTCGTGTATTCATCTAAGGAGAACGAACGAAACATTGTTCAAACATACATGTCACATTAGAGTGCGAAATATGGTTTAGCAATATCTGATGGTTGGGGACAGACAGACAATCAAGCCGTTTGGTTACAATAAAGCAAAATAAATTGAAGCCACCTGGCCGAACAAAGCCTCCTTATCGAATTCCACACTGTGGTCCACGTTCACTATTCTATTACAAGTCGGAAAAAATTGTCATATAATTTCCAGTGAGCAAAGTAAAAATGAGGAAACAAAAAAGCGCACATTAGAAACAAGCGTGTCTCCGGTTGAAGTGGATCAGCGTAACAATCGTCATGCAAAGTGAGTGCTTGAGCATCAGGTCAGTCGCTCATTTCAATCACATACGCGAAATGATGTGCAATCATTTGAACACGTGGAACCATACGGACCAACTCTCACAATGATCAACCATCCTCGGGACCCGTGATGGAGAATAATGGTAGTGGACACGGATCCAGATGTAGGGTGGAAACAACGAATGCGAATTAGGCAATAGGAATAGCAAGACCATTCAATCTGTGTAACGTATTACCAAGGCAACGAAGGGTTCATTACAGTCTGTTTCTGGAAGCATAACTGTGGTTCCATATGGTGTATTGGAAGTGCCACCGGAAAAGCTAGAGCGTGTTTGCCCATTGTCTGACAGTTTACACGGAATGCTTCAACAAGGTCTGCTCGATGGCCAGATTCCTGCGGATGTTTTTTAATTGCACTTTTCGAGGATGTGTTTTCTACACAAGCACTTTGTAGGTCTTTGTGCGTGAATCCGTTGGTTCCACTCACAACGCCGGCGATTGGCCCCCTAACAAAATGTTTCACTGTTGGGTTGTGTTTTAGCTCCACTAGTTAGCAGCATCAACTCGAGGACCTCTTAATAACACTACGTTCCGTGAACATTGTTTACTTTCGGGGAGTCCAGTCATTGACCTCATTCGTTATGTTCAGTAAACGAGGCAAGTGTGTCCGGCATAACAGGTGACAATTTTTGCTAGACTCATCTTACTGTATCATTTCAGTAACTATGATCTTTGACCTGCTTTATGTTTAGTCAGGGTGCTAATTTGCCAGTTACTCTCTGAAGACAACTGACATCTCGCTCTGTAGTCCGTGAGCTTGACGTGTTACGCTTTGAACACTCCCCCAAAGTTGATAACAGTATAGATGGAAAACAGACTGAGTGTTTGTTTGCCTTGTCGTAGACATGTCACTACCAAAAATCGGACAGATTATCCCTGTTGTACACAGTTCGTCGGTACATAAAAATGTTAATTTCCAAAACACCTGTTAACAATTCCAGTAGAGATATGAAGCCAGACATTCGATCAACGGAATACAAGTCTCAAGAGGAGACAGTAACTATTCTGTTAACTCCAGTCGCTAACCCAGTGATTAGGATTTCCAAGACAGGTCGAAATCACTGATCTCATTAAACCTGCAAGACGATGTTTTAGACTATTGGTGAGTAGTCGGGGATTTAGTTCATTTCGAGTTGAACGTCACTCACACTTGATCGCAGCCTTCGCATTCAGGTGAACTTTCCACCCAACCTCTTTCGATTGGAGCTGACAAGTCGGTTAATGTGTCTCCTCTCGAGAATATCGGGCAACCTGATCATTGTTCACAAGCGAGAGTGGCTGAGCGTTCCGATTTGATAATTCAGTCGTGCAGTGGTCGACACGGTTGCCTCACGAAAAGTGTGGCTGGAGTTCAAATCCGAGCCGTGGCAAGGATATGCACTACTGACGAGCTCTAATCAGAGCGAAACTCGAGTCTAGTGCTTCTTTTCGAAACAGGCTGGCTGGAAAGTCTATCTGAATGCGAACGCTGCGATCAAATGTGAGTGATGTTCAACTTGAAAATAAACCAAATCCACAACTACTCATCAGTAATTTCGTTTGTTCTCAACAGTTGCAAACGTAAAACATGCTAGCTATATACATCGTACGGGTAAGGACAACTAGGGGCTAAACACGCTTACAAATACACCTAGTATTATATGATCACGAGCGTGGCAACCGGATAGGTTGCCTCAGCCACTTTTGTCCACATACCGTCGACTGGTAAGTTCAGATGAGCATCGCTTCGTAGAAAACTAATAACTTTGAGTTTCTACTACGCAACCGTATCCTGAATGAGTTTAATGGGTCATCTTTGTGACCTGTTGCTATGACGTGTTTAGCAACCACTGACGTTGGATTCCAAGCCCTTGGTGCACCAAGTTGAGGCTGATGCGTCCTCAGATGTTTAACCATTTCGGGATGTGTTTATCGACTCTCTATGATAATCGTCGACCTGTTCTACTTTGGACAGCGTCATTGCAACTGCAAGTGAACTGGTACACAACACTGGAGGTAGAGGAGTTCGGCAAACTGCTTTTGCCGTTGCGGAGAACTGATCCTGTGGTGGTTTGAAACGGACGTAACTGCGCAGCCGCATACGTTCGAACAGGAGCAGACTTTAATTTGTGCTTTATACCGTTGGCTAGATGATCGCCTTTGAATGACGAGAACGGAAAAGCATTCTTTTTTTGAACCGTGAGTGTGGGCTCAGTGTTGTTTTTCACCGTACTGTGTACCTCGATGAATGTATTGGGGTATCCATTTGCTAGTAATGTTTGTTTCAGCCACTTCTGTTCTGTCTGCAGTGTGCCAGAAGACACTCTTACGGTATTTCACTTCAACAACGATGAATTCCAAAAGCAGAAATAGTGGAGAAGTCGACAGACAACGTAACAACACAATGCAATCGTGTAAAACGAAGATTTACAACCAGGTGGCGTCGAATATGTGGCGAACAGAGAGGGAGTGTATAGAACATACATGTGTGCTAGAATAAAAACTCCTTTTCGGAGGTATCAAGTTGTGCACTAAAATGATCGCAATAGATAGAGTTGTAGAACTGATGTGGGAACATAGAGTAAGAGCGAACAAAAAAGAACAGGCAGAACATTCAAATCATGTAATGTACAGTGAAGATAACAGTAGGTTCATCACCATGTGCTTCTGAACCCATCACGGTGGTGTGCAGCAGACGCTTCGGAGAAGCTTAAGCCTGTTTGTCCAATGTCTGACGGATAACACGGAGTGTTTCAACAACGTCTAGTCATTGGTCAGATTCCTGTAGAGGTCTTCTGATTGCAATGTCCATAGCACCATTTTGGGCATTCAGGGGTCACTTGCGGAGGTGCTCCGCGATTCGAGTGTGCGCTGCTCTCTCTCTCTGTGCTGCCGACGCACTGCAAACCACAGGTATAAGTCAATTCATCAACACTGTGAAATTTGGTGAGTGTGGGCATCAGATCTTTCCTCGTAGTTGATGGAATGCGAGTTGTTAGGTGTTGCGCAATGAAGTTGACTGACGTGCAAGTGCAATTCAGTGCTGTCTTCGTTAGTTGCCCCAGGAAGATTGCCACATCGTCTCCTTTGCAGGGTAGGGAGTTGAATACGAGCTTCCGCAAAACTTCTATGAGGGCTGGTTGGGAGTCCAGTGTCTGAGAGTGCTTGTAGATAGGACGAATTGGATATCGATTTTGAATAGAAATCTGTAGATTAAGATCAAGCTCCTCAGCAATATACTCATCCGAACAGATTTTACGAATTCGACAGCATGGTGGTTGCACGAATCCACGTTAGTATGCCACTGTGCAAATTGTTTGAAGTGCGATTACTGGTCAGTCCATGTCTTCATTCGGGAAGTGCTTGTGTAGAAAACACATCCTCGAAAAGTGCAATTAAAAAACATCCGCAGGAATCTGGCCATCGAGCAGACCTTGTTGAAGCATTCCGTGTAAACTGTCAGACAATGGGCAAACACGCTCTAGCTTTTCCGGTGGCACTTCCAATACACCATATGGAACCACAGTTATGCTTCCAGAAACAGACTGTAATGAACCCTTCGTTGCCTTGGTAATACGTTACACAGATTGAATGGTCTTGCTATTCCTATTGCCTAATTCGCATTCGTTGTTTCCACCCTACATCTGGATCCGTGTCCACTACCATTATTCTCCATCACGGGTCCCGAGGATGGTTGATCATTGTGAGAGTTGGTCCGTATGGTTCCACGTGTTCAAATGATTGCACATCATTTCGCGTATGTGATTGAAATGAGCGACTGACCTGATGCTCAAGCACTCACTTTGCATTACGATTGTTGTTCTACTGAAATGTGCGATCTGCAATCAATTTCATGGCACAAATAACTCATGTGAATTGTCAGTCGTTTACCCGGGGAAATAGCAATGAATTTGTGGTTGCCGGTGTCATCGCGCGCTCAGACATCCGCCTTAGTTCAGAGTTGTTCTCAGCGTATCGTTTGTTGCTGGAAGTTTGAAATTTTCAACACATTACAGCAATGTTTCAGTCCCGAAAACAGAGAACGTTGGCGTGCAGACTGACAGACAGGCTGTCCGCGCATATCCCAAGGAAGAACGGCGAGAGTTTGGACATGGTGCAGCTGCAAGCTGGTTGGGTCTACGTTGACAACAAAACCTTTGCTACTCTACTTTTATGACAGGCTTTAGTCTGTACATGTCAGAAAATGAAGTTTTGCAAAAAGCTTCATGTACGTGATTAGATGTTTGGAAAAGGCACACTTCTCAACAACTGCACTTTGTTGTTAGGTCCTACCGTTTCACGGCATACTAAGTTGTCCATATTGTTCTATTTGGAAAAAAATAAGCTCAGTTAGCTAGACATTTTGGACAAAATGAATTTATGGTTTTGCATGTTTTAAAAGTAGTTTACTAGTGGTTCAATAATGTCATTCGATGTGGCTTTCAGACAGTTTTGTCTAGGAGAATGGCTGACTGTCACATTTGAAGCCAGTCAATTTTAGTTTCCCAATATAAAATGAAGGGTAGATACAGGCACCTATGGTGAACTAAATGAGCTCAAGAACCCGTGAACTGGTAAACAAGAAATTCGTTACTGGTACAAGCAGTGCCTGCCTGGAACTTAATCAGACAACCCTTCAATATGATAAATCCAAACATATTCGATGCTGATCAAGATGTAAGAGCACTGTTTGGATTTCTATAAGGAATCGAAATATATGCTTTTCTGTTTAACTGAGGATTTGAAATACACGTTTATTAGACGCGTAATTCAGTCAATTAAAAATGCTTCATACACGTACTTGAAAGCCGATGGCTGAACCAGTCACGTGATTATCTGGGTTGTCCCGATTGCCCCAATTTACCTATCAAGACTATTGATTACAAAATGTTGTTCTTGTGTGTTTGATTAGCTTAAGTTCACTCCAATAAATTAATAACACAAAATTGCAGTTACTGATTTTAACTAAAAGACACTTCACTCATGATTAACACAACCCACACAGGACTTGTTTTCCCTCGGCGGACTGCAGACGAAGGATAGGCGCTGAGGCCTAGAAAAATAACCACATAGTTGTGAATAGGCCTTCTGTTTGCTTACCCTGTCGCTGATCACTTATCCAAGGAAATAACAGAATTCACGAGAACACTTGAACCGCTGTTGACCTGTGTTCACACACTGAATGAGACTATGAGTTGCGAACTGTATCCAACATGAACGGTATCGACTATAATGTACAAAAGCTCCAGGATGATTGTGGGCAGCTCGATAGGGGACGTGCTTACTGTCTGTTAACTCCAATCGATAACCCCACGAATAGGTTTTCCTAGACAGGTCGAAATCTCCGGTTTCATTAAACTTGTTTACCAAACGCCACACTGCTCATTAATAACCTAAAATATTGTTCACCACGTCTAATCAGACCAGAGATTTCGACCTGTCCTAGAAGTCATATCCACGGAGTTGCCAGTTGGAATTAATTGACAGTTACAGTGTACCTTATCACGAGAATAGGGCAACCTGTGTAATGTTCACATGAGTAGGCGGTTTAGCTTTCAGATACAATAATTCGGTTATGCTTAAGGTGAAGTTAGTGGCGCACTGGTTAACACCGTTGCCTCGCCAATGCGTGGCCGAAATTCTATTCCGGACTGTGGTGAGGATATGTACTACGGATGAGCCCTAATGAAAGCTTAACTCGAGCCTAGTGTTTATTTCGAAAGAATGTCAGTGTGAAAGTCAGTGTGAATTTGAAAGCTGTGTTCAGCTGTTCGGCCGGAAATTAGCCAAATCCCCGACTGTTCATGTATAAGTAAGTAAATTGTCGGTATCGGATAGTGATGCTACACCTATGGAGTTGCTGACAAACACAGTCAGCCACAGTGTGTGACGTACCTTAACAAAAGACCCATTCGCGATGATAATCACCTATATGATGCAAGTGGGAGAGTGAGTCCAGACGCTGTAGAGTAGCATTAAAGTACTACAAAACTCCTCATCAGTTCCAGCTTATACTGTGACGTAGTGACCCAGCTAAGAACCGAGTAGTACTCTTTTTGTTATCTCTCTCTCCAGCGGATTCCACAGAAGTCAGTTTATTATTAGTGCAACGAAGTTGATGTCTGCATCTGAGTCATTTGATCTGCCCTGTCAAGAAATACTTATGAGCAAATTTAATAACCTCGTCCAAGATGATTTTCTGGTGACTGTCAAGTAGCTACAACCTATGGCATCAGGTCAACAAGTATCTCCACATTTTTGGGACAAGGATATATAATCCTTTATGCAAGCGTTTTCTTACCTAATTGTGGACGACAGAAAACACTTATGTACTGTTTATTAGTCTAGGCATGATCAATCCATGATCACTACTGCCGTAAAAGACATTGATTCACTGACCAGTAATGGTGCGTTCCACATTGGTTCGAAAAACAGTCTGGTTTCGATGTTTCTCCTAGTCCCTGTACCCCGTAAACCCGTTGGCACCTTCTGTTAGGTGGACGTTAGGGCCACCATTGTAGCAGACACGTTCAATCAAACATGAGTTTACAAAAGTTCACATTAATTTTATGGTTTGTGATAAGCAACCGAAATAGTTTAAGGTGCTTTTTCTAGGTTACTTGGTTCTACTTTTCACATTTGATCCCAGGACGATTAAATCGTATTTCCACAGTTACGTATTCAAAGTTTATCTTTCTAAGGTTATCTGAGAAAGCGAACGGTATTTGGTTGAAGCCTACTGTGGAGTATCTAGTGGCAAGTAGGGTATCAAATGAACGGACAAGCGAGAATGTAGAGTCCGCCGGAGTGCATCTTGTGAAGAACCGATTTAATTCCCCGGATAGCAGCTTGACTGGCTTCATATAAACGGATGTGGCAGCATACAACTGAAATTAACCAAATAAACAGCCTACTAAATAGCTGCTCACAGAGGCAGACAATACGTTGTTTGCAACTCCCCACCAAACCCGTCAAAATGTAATACAACTCCATTGATTAACCTTGGTGTTGATGAAGTTCAGTGTGAGCGGTTTGTAGAATCCTGTTAGGTCATTCAATGCCCAGACGACCTCATAGATTCTGAGACACAGTGGGTCAGGTTGGTAAGTGAGTCTACATGTGGAACTTCGCAGTTTAACTAGTAGAGTGTTCATCGCGTTTTAGCATGTTGTTGCCGTTCCAGCTGAAGTTTAAAAACTTTTTAGTTGGGTCAATTTTAAAATAAATGCTTGTTCACGTGCAGTCGAAATCCACCTTCACACGGTTGGTTATTTTCTTATTTAACAAAACAGCCAACCTATTTTCCAGTGAAGCGTTAGTCACCCATATGCTTCCACTAGTCTTGTGACTCTATTCTGACTAAAATCCTGTACCCTCAGGTTTAGCAAGCAAAGACAGAGTATATGACACACCTCTGACAAGGTTTATTGCTTAATGTGCTTTATGGGGCAATCTAATCCTTCCTTGAATACACGACAAAAAAGCAAGCTATCACATTGTAGCTTTCCAAGTTAGTTTTCACGTTGTACATCTAGGACCAACACTAACCTTTAATCTAGTCGCACTTGTTCGACTCTAAGATTCCGTGCCAACTAGTGCTACCCCGTTTTGCATATATCCATTTCACCGTTACCTTGGTCGCAACGTAAAGGTGGATGAGAATACGCGAACACTGTCTAGCTTGTATGATAACCGCATAGTAAAGAAAGATCTCCAGCAGAATTTTTACTCACGTGGTCTATTTTCCACTCACAGATTCACTGAGAATTTGGCGTTTAATTTGATCTACTGCATCATAAGTGTTCACGTTGTAGATGTGAAATATCATATTCTGACTAAGTCGGAATCTATCGCAATCCGACTATGAAAACACAGTCTGTTCACATAGACGCTTTTTGTTCAAATACCCAAGTTCCTGCAGATGTCGTAGCAATCATTGTGGGATTATGATAGTCATGTCCGTGATCTCAATGTATTGGGGTGCGCGCACTCCGTGCGTAGCGGAATAATGAATGCCCCAGAGGCTTTATCCAGCGTCACAGCCAATAGAGACCCAAAAGTAGTAAGAATGATGTGATCTACACGAAATCAGTATACATTGAGTTATTGCTGAGAGGGGATATTGAAACTTTGCAGACAACCCAATGATTTATCTTCTTTGGAGCGGACTTATAATGCCACCGGACTGAGAGTACGTAATCAGACTCGGATGTTACTTGCAACCACACTCAAAAGAAATCAGCCTATAAGCACCAAATCACACTGTGTATACCAGTTCACGTGTGACTGCCGATAATTTTATATAGACAGAACCGTTATATAACTGATCTCAAGAATGATGGAACATGCACCTTATTGGGTTCACAATCAGATCTCACAACCGGACACTGTAATCAGAGAGAATCGTAAGCCCCGAGCTTCATCGATCGGATGACACATCATGCCAATTGGCCACAACGCAGATTTGACCTCAGCCTTCACAATCAAAACGTTCCACTACAACCCACGGTTCTTAAAATTTGTTGAAGCAGTCACGATAAACCGATTCAAACTTGTGTTGTGTGCACAAAAACAATTATTTATGTGCCTTATTCTGTCACGGATGTATTTGCAGAGTGTGATTCGAACCACCTAGTTGTAAGTTTTGCTTCTGTTGTTCATATCTTTTTTATAGTGTCCAAATATTCTGGACCTTATACTGAGAGGTGCACATACGAAATACGAGCACCTATTTGTGTTTGACTTTTAGCTGTTTTCTTTAAACATTTTTTGCATTTGTCGTGTTTTAGTTCGCTTGAAAATGACACTGAAGACGATCTTGTTCATCACACTTAGACTTCTGATAAATTCAGGAAGTGCACTTTTCTCCGTGACTTTAATCTGGAGAGAAGTCTTAGTTGTGGGTTCATCGATTAGGGTTGGCCGAACAGTCTGAGTGCTACTCACGAGTTAATGTGGTTGCGTTCACATATGGTTATTCAGTGGGTTCCAATGCGAGATTAGTGCTGAAGTGATCAACACGTTTGCCACCTGAAAGTCTGGTCGGAATTCAAATCCAGGACTTGGCAAGATCATGCATTATTGATCAGCTGTAATGGGAACTCAAATCGAATATAGCGCTACTTTTCAAAAGACACTGACTGATATGATGAAAGGAGTACAACGGGTGCGGTCCAATGAGTGATGTTCATCTGATACCAGATTTGAGGCAACGGGTCACCTCCACCTACAGTCTTGCTGTCAGTCAATTGTCCTCAGCGATCATAACGAAGGTACCAGATACCACGCATCAAACCATGTTAGTGACGTTCATGCTATCGGGATCGTAGAAAGGGTGAGCAGGGGAGAACAACGAGTTAGCTGAGCAAAATACTAACAAACTGAGAGTCTGTTTGGAGTGGGTGTAACTCCAATCGTCTATCCAATGGCTGGCCACCTAGCTGGCACGTTCTCATTATTGACCTCGACTTGGGATTAACTGTCATTCAGTGGGATGCTAGTAGGCTAACAGATCACTAATGTATGCCCATGTAGAGTTAAAGTTCAGTTCCGGATCAAGAGAAGACCACAAGCTTTCTTATGCTGAAATTGTCATGTGGATAAACTGATCGGCTAAAGAGGTCGCTGTAACCAAAAAGCGTAGTAACGACACGTTTGAAATGAGCTTGAAATGCGGTTTCGCAAATCCCAAATGTTTTACCATGTGGTTGGCAATGTCTAAGTTTGCGCGCATAATTTTATGCCGACATAACAACGAGGAAGTATCCAAAAAATGTAATTTCAGAATAACACGACGTATGGGTGAAGTGCAGGTACCGCCAGAAAGCTCCATGAAGATTAATTCGAACGAGTTCTGATCGGGTGCATTAGGAAGATCTGTTACGGAGAAAACCTCTGTAGTGTCAGACCACCAAAATGTTGGCCCGTGAGTAGGTTGTGTGAGAATTCTGAGGCCAAGCGCTTAACGTCATTAGGCGGGTGTTTCTCTATCAACATAAGCGAAGAAGGTTGGTAGGTCACACCTATCAGGTAAATGGACTGTTGATTTTAGTTGAGCTCGAGAAGAGTGAGTAATATACGATAGATGTATAACCAGTAAACTGTCTTACAAACCGTACTACAGTGATGTCAGAATAGCCCGCGCTTATTTCATGGGATGTTTAGACACCGTTCAGCGGATACGCTAATCGTAAATTTTTACACTAAGTCAACACAAACAAGAAAACGAAACGGGAGGACGATAGGTCGAAAACAACTTCGCATAAACCGAAACACATGTTCGTTGGCGAACATGTAATTCAAACATGACTGAATACTTTATGGACATAACCCTCCACCGACCATGAGTTGGACAGAATTGCTGCTTTAAAACGCACAACAGAAGCATACACTACTAAAATCTTTAAGCCTCATTTCCAATAGGGCAGATTACCGGATATTTATTATCGTAGTTTTGATGGCATCTTCCTCACACATGTCACACTACACTGAGATCTGCCCAACTCACTGGGCTCGCACAAAATGTGTTTATAGTGAAAATTGTTTTGGATTTTTTTATTCTCATGGTTCGATCGAATGTAGTTCTTTGCACCATCCTCGTTTTGGTTAGCTGCGTAATTCATCCGACGTTTCATGACAACGCATACCCAGTCACAGCAACCATATTACTCTCTTTAGGACATCCCTTATAGAACCGTCTGATTGCTTGTGACAAACGACATCGAATGTGTGACGTCTGTAAGATCGTGGGAGAAAGCACAAATTTGTTAATAAAAAGAGAATGTGGTTTTATGTGTTACGACCATTTGCATTAGAATAATGTAGTTCAAAAGCGCAGTCATTGATTTTAATCTCACTTTCTTAGGAGAACAAGGTAATCACCTAAATACATTCAGAGCTACAAGGCACTATGTAACAAAATACCATAGTTTAATCCGAATGGTTAATTGGCTAGCTACCCGGATTTATCGAGGAAGCCAGGCTAAGTAAATGTGGTGAACCTGTGGCTTACATGAGCATGACGAGATAATACGATAATTGGACTAGAGTTTACCAAAAGAGTGTGCTATACTTAATACGGTAAAACTGAAGAGTAATTTTACAAATATTAGCCCGCAAAAGCCCACCTCCACCCTCATTATACATCAGCATGACACGCTCTATCACCACTGTATTCTCGTAAGCCCAAACTGTTTTAAACGACCGACTGAGGAGAATGGGAAAACTGCCGTCGTTTCGCAACGTACTATTTGTTACTGTCATGATAAACTGGGTGTAAGGGACTCAGTGTTTCTACATCCCCGCTGTAACAAACAGTCGGTGACCCTCTGAAGGCGTACTGAACAGGTAGAAATTCGTTGACACTGCACACTCACCCACCGGTAAATAATAATTGTTACTTTTCTCACATCTGAAGAGGAGATGAATCACTAATTAGGAAATCTACTCAACCGGAACTGTAACCAAATGAGTGGGAGATCAATGCCTTTGAGCTTGTCGGGAGAGACACAGGACTAGGTCGTTTACATAGTGCCGATAATCATGGTTTCTTCACGTATTGTAGGTCCGCTAAGTGTTAGAGTCATCTGCAATGTTTAACCGATAACGTACAACCCCATTTGGTTCCAATTGCGACCGGTAGTTCTCTGCCGATGTCTAGTCGTGTGAATCTTAATTTTCAAACCATCAATATGTAGAACATAAATTAACAACTACAATTTATGCAGACGGTCTAGGGCACTTTAAATTAGAACACTATAGTTTATTTGTTGAGTAGATAGATATTGTATAGTTCCTTCTACATTGACATTCTCGATGGTTGTTATATGCTTAATCTCATGCAGTGCTTTCATATTTCTCGTCTGCATGCTTATGTTACTGTACCCCTTTTTATGAGACGATATGGTGTACTGAAGTGGTACATTTGACTGAGTGGCGAAGTTAAATTCTGTATTAATTGGGTGCTTGAGTATATTACTTGTAAACAGTCGTATCAGGATGAACTCAGTCGAACACGAGCTGTAACGGCAGATACGATTAGGGACGGGTAACGCAGACGCACATTTGCACTAGACACGGTGGATGAAAAAAGAAGATACGTGAAGTGAAGAGAGCAACATGAATCAAAAACATGTTTCTATTCAGGGAAACCTAGTGTGTATGCTTCGGCCTAATCGACTTTCAAACCATTCATGTTTTTGCGACCTCTATCCACAGAATCACCACAATGAAGTCAACAGTATCTGCCGAGAACTCCATTAGTTCCGTTCACTGCGGCTACCAGAGTGGCTACCGGCTCGTTCTTAAAAGCATCACTGATAAAATGTGACAGGTCTACAGTGCTAGACCAATGCAAACGGTCAAGCATGTCAATTTAGTAATGTCACAGCACTCAGGTGCAATATTTTAATCGCATTCAGATTGTGGTGGATATTCAGGTAGGAGGTGTGGGTATTCCAACACTCGGCGGAATACCTCGACGCTGGGAAAGGCACGTCCAAAACCCCATAACGAGCGGATCGGGGACGGCGGGAGCGACCGGATGAGTCATCGCTCAACGGGATCGGACGAACGGGCGAGACATGGCAGGGAAAATAGAAGGGACGGCGAAATCGGAGGCGCGATTATTCCAACATTCGCAGGAATATCGCGACGCGGTCGTGGACTATGCTCAGAGGCCAATGGAGATAGATGAAGGAGAACGAGAGAAACGGGACGAGTCATCGCTCAACGAAATCGGACCAACAGGCGAGGAATGGCAGGCAGAAACCTCCCCTCCCCCCCGAAAGACGGCGCCGATCACGCATATAAAGCGGGCAGAAGTGCAAAGGATGCGTCAACGGAAACGTGGGGGTTTGTGGTCCGGAATGATGACTAATAATCGCGAGTGCGCGTGTGGCATGAGGACTAGCGTATTGGGCAATCTGAATGCGAACGCTGCGATCAAATGTGAGTGATGGTCAACTTGAAAATAAAGATTGTGCTTTATTGGACGCCTTCTTGCTACAAGGTCAGCTGTTTCGTCATGCAAACATACTCGTGTCATACGTTCTTATCTTAGATTTGGCTGACGGATTCACCGGCAGTGATCTTGTACAGAAGTCGGTCAGTTTTGTGACCGTGTGTCGAACATGTACAAAAATCAAATGACAATCCAGATAGACACAATTGTAAACGAACAGATGGATGCTCAAAGAGTTTGAGTGAAAAAAATTCATGTTGAAACTAAGGAAAACGGTGGTCTCTCTGATACCTGAATGAGATCTTTCATCGATGTGGAAGAAAATGAACGTAGACACGAAAATAATAATCTCAAAATAACAGAAGGCGAAGTAGTTGGCACCAGAGCAATTAAGGATCAAGCAAGAAGTCACAACACGAGAAAAATGAGTGCACGGAATAGAGAGGAGTATAATCGGAAATGACACGATAAGTGTGCCACATTGTAATACGTCTGGACGCGTCCAATCAAGCAATACTCACAAATAAACAGTCACACGAAGTCAAACATCAGCAAGTCACACTGATTTCGTTCCGCGCTGTGGGGACATCATCATCTGAATATTAAGTGCTCCACACTAACAATGAAGACTACCGATTTCCCCGTCTTAATCTAGCCCACCATAATCGAGCTTCAACTAATGCCCACCACTGTCTGTCTTACCAGCTGGAAGCAACAGTATGTTCTACTGTCCATGAAGAAGATAGTCAACAGTTATGAATGATCACCTTCATCTGTGGAGATGCTCGCACAACATTCGTGAAATATTGTCAAAAACCTACTTCTATCAATAGATAGGCAGGTATGTCATGGCCACATGGAGCATGGCTGGAGATATGCATATAAACCACCTCTAAAATATACCACTCAGTTGGTCAACGTCTGCGGATGTGGTATGGAGAATGCCGTTCATCTACATGCCAGTCCCGATCAGAGTCCAATAAAAGGTCGGACATGTGATCTGTAGTGAAATAACTTACACCTCTGACGAATCCTGAAAACCTGCTTAGATCTACACCAACCCAGTGAAGAAGCTGAAATAGCTATTACATGTTTGCACATGCAACGTAAGGTATAAACTCCGGACACTCACTGTAATCAAGTAAACTGGATTTCAATGAACAGTCCACTGAACCCACCTCTAGCAAATTCCGGCATACCGAGGATGGAATCTACAGTATGTGAAACAAGTTTACAATAAGCCTTTTCACAGATACCACATAAATGACAGCCTAACCGGCTTCCGACGATCAACCAACTAGAAAATTATCCCGTCATTAATGTTGAACCAACCCCATCCCCAGCTAAAGCTGGTTAGAAGGATCGAAGTGAATTACTATATCCGTTCTTGGAGACCCTGATCAACAAACTTCAAGTAGTGTGGTTGGAATGTCTGTTCAATGAAGCGCATGAAAAGCGTCCTAGGTCATAAACCATGGAATTACCGACCAGTATGTAAATCGGCGCGAGAAATGAGAAATCCCAATTTACAAAAAGAATAAATGTTCACTACCTGTCATTTGGACAGTTTTTGGAGCATCTGACATCCCCAACAAGCATCATGAGTTACGTAAGGAGGGTGAACCAGTAATCAGGTGCTAGTAACAAGCAAAATATTCGAAAACGATTGAAACCACAATCGGAAATTCTGGACGCTTGTACCAAGACCAACGGACAGCAGAACATGGTAGGCGGCATCCGATTCGGATTAGCCTGTCACAGTGACCGAAGCCAATGGACGCCTGCGCTTATTCATCACTGCAATTGGTTTGCGCTGCACCAATTGCAGTTCCACCAACACACCACATATCCAGTGTAAACCCGAAGGAATAAGACCGGGAGGTGTGCCAGTGGGGCCTTTTGTCCAGCCGGCCAATGCTGGTTAGCCACTAGATTGGCTAATAAGGAAAGGAAACTCTTATCTCTCGGAAACTAAACAGAGAGACGCTGCAATGACGAGATCTAAACTAGGAAGAAAGATTTTTGAAGTGTAATACAAGAAGCATTGCAGTATAGAAGTGCAGGTTAGTGCATTCGAGAGAAGATAGGGATGGAAAACAAAATGCTCATTGAGCTGTGAAAAGCCAGGCAGACCATTCCTCATACAATTCACCAACAAAGCCGAAGAATGGAATGGATAGAAGTCCACAGACACTCACGCATCTGCTTTTTGTCGGGCTGCTCCCCTTCGGCCAATCTGACAAGGTTGAACCTGTAAGGACGGAAGTCACAGTCAGCACAGCCCCCCGGATCAAAACAGCATGCAAGCCTGACCACCACGCCAAGGTAGCAGAAAAGGTCAGGACAGCAGAACATACAATCCAACTGGGACACTGCCAAAGTTTTCAATGTATCTACTTTGATCTTTCGCCGCGATCGGAGATGCGCCTTCGTGTTTTCCAAAGCTGCAACGATTCAACGTCACAATTCCCTTTCTGTTTCTCGAAACGACACAAACTGACGCTGGCGACACCTTCGTAGGTGGCTCACTTTTATATTCCCGTGTTCTTCGGTCTAATCTCTTAACCAATAACTTCAGGTCTGTGGAACCTTGTCTTCATGGTGTAACTTACATGTTTTGCTCCCGTGAAGTTTCGGTTGGAACATACACAATTCTTACCACCTTATCGTCTGACAACATATCAGAGACTAAGTGAAGGAATTCCCCAAGGGTAGTCCACTAAGTTTCTTTCTATCGCAAAGTCCCCAAACTTCGGGCTAGGTTGAGTGAAGTTTTACGGTCTCTGAAATTTCAGTTGGTAAGCTCTCTTACTTGATGTTACTCATTCTTTCACAAGTGACTATTACCTTGCAATTTAAACTCGGTTGAATCTCTCCCAATTGACCTTCGGGTTTGCTTTCAAGTTTACGCATGATCAGTGTCACCAGTGCGAACCCAGCACGATTTGTCTTCTGTATTCCGTCCGAAGATTTGTGAAACGCTCTTGCCAAATATGCTACTCAAAAATATGCTACTCACACAAGCATTGTTTTAAATCCGTTAAACGATAAAGCTTACGATCTGCATGAATGACACTTGCTGTCGTTAAGTGTGTCATACTAACCTCGTAGACAGAATGAGTGGGACTGCAATCCTGGTCAAGTTGAGGAGGTGTATTGGAAGTGAATTTTGACAAGTGTGAAACACGATTCCCATGATTGCTACGATCACTTCGTCACGGATTACAACGATTCGTTTCACTGTCGAGCGGAAAATGGAGAATTGATTTTGTAACACATACTGTAGACCAATACCACATAAGTGGATTGCATATCATAAATGGGTGATATAATCAATGGTTTGTGAAACACACGAGATAAATTTTGGCGGTGTATTTAAGAATCAGCTATAAAAAGCATAATATTTGTGCTGGAAGCTGAATATCACACTCCGAGTATAAATGTTGAAATTATTGCACACTTGACTGTAGCCTTTGCATTCATATAGCTCTCTCAGCTAGCCTGTTTCGAAACATGACAATTTGCTCGAGTTCTGCTCTTGTTACATCGTGTAGATTCAGATCCACGCCACTACAGTACGTTCAACGTTTACCATGCTCTCCTTAAGCAACTTTTTTAATCGTTGCACTATTATTCACCTGTTCGACGTTGTGGGATTAGCACAAGCAAACTTCCAGCCCCGCGCTTGTGAGTAAATCAGAGCGCATTGTCACAAGTTTTCGCAAGCTGTCACACATATCGAGGGTGACCGACAAAATTACCAGACGAACTGTTCAAAACACTAAATTCCCTTGATCAGGTTCATCAATAACGTTAGAAAACATTTCGCGAGATGTTAACACTTCGTTTATTCTCTACAGTCACCAACGCAAAACATTCAAGTATATAGGACATACAGATAGTAACAGCAATAAGAACAGTCAACGATTGGGTCTACATGTAATCACTTACATGACAAACTGTCTGCATCAGTCAACATTTCACTCACTAGACGACAGAATGGCTCAATACAACGTTCAGTGCACTGTAAGGCCATTTGGTGTGGTCAGTGTTTACAGTTTACTTCGTTTTTACCGATTACTTACGAGCGAGGTCTGGTGCAAACCCCGTTTCATAGAGTCCGAGAGACCTGCACCCATGACAGCTTGTAAGAAGGGGAGGAGAGGATAAAGATGGTGTTACTCGCAAACGGATACCATGAGAGGTTCGTCGATATTCACAGCCGGAAAAAAACTGATCAAGATTGTTGTGAGTACGATTTCTAAGAAGCAGGTCTACTTGAAACTAACTTCCAGAGGCTACCATATCACAACTGACGTAAGTAAAACATTACATACATGCATACATGCATTACATACATACCCTGCGGCTGAATTGCAGTTGCTACAAACAGCTAGGAGTGTCACTCACCTTATCCCTAATCATGACCTAGTGAAATGTTCTGTCTCATATATAATCTATCAGCCCACTTGCGTCTTTATCGACAGAGCACATTGGTACTTACGACAAACAATGGCTGAACATGCCTAAGTGGTTTGTACGAGCGATGACACAAAAGGCAATAACAACAGAGAGATTGAAAAGAAATCCGACCTCTTCCATTACAAAGCACATCATGCAATCAGGTCACGTTGTTGATTCCGCCAACTCGTTTCAAGTGTTGTTGCGTAATCGGAATCCGAAGTTGCTTGCTATCTCCGACACAACGTTAATCGATGCTCACCGCCCGGCCCTGTATGTGCATAAACCGTTGATCAGAGCAGAAAGAAGACATATATTGCGATATGTTAACATTTCATTTACTCTCATCATTCGCAAACGTAAAACATGTCAGTTATATACATCAAACAGTTAACGAAAAACAAGGACTATTTTCAAGTTGACTACTCATCAGTAATCTAAAACAGGGACTAGACACACATACAAGCACACCAATTATTGTGTAATCATGACCACGGCAACCCGACCGGTTGTTTCAACCACTTCTGTGCACACAACTTCGGTTGGGAAGTTTGAATGAGCATCGCTTCGCAGAAAGCTAGTAACTTAGGGTTCCGGTTGCGCGACGACAAGTTGAATGAGCTTAATGGATCAACCTGATGACCTGTTGTCATGAGGTGTTTAGCAATCGATGAGGTTGGATTTCGAGTAGTCAGTGCAACAAGTTGGAACTGATGCATCATCTGTTGTTTCAACCACTTCGGGATGTGTTCGGCGACTCGCTGTTCTAGTTGTCGGTCTGTTCTGCCTATGTAAACGTCACTGCAACTGCAAGTGAACTGGTACACAACATGGGAGACAGAACCGTTTGACAAACTACTTTTGTGAATGCGAGGAACTGGTGATCATCCAGCCAACGACATAAAGCACAATTTAATGTCTGCTCTGGCTCGAACGTGTGCGGCTGCGCAGTTGCGCTTATTTCAAACCACCAGAGGACCAGTTCTCCAACCGCCTTCGCCACATCTTCGAAGTCTTCCAGGAAACTCCGAACATCTCCGTCATCAAACGGCTGTGGCCACAAGATCTTCATCCTAGTATCGTGGTCACGGCACCAACTGTCGTGAACCGAGAAGACGGATGGCAAAGAAATTGTCTATATGAAGAAACCAATGCATGAGTTATGTGTCTCAACGGGACTACGAACAGAAACACTCATTTGCACACCACACTGATCTGAGGATGGTCCGGTGGCTTTGGACACGAAGTCTCAGTTCCCTCATGTGGCGAAAGCCATTCCACGTGATGCTACCCTCCAATGATCCTTCCCGTATTTGTCCCGCGATCATTTCAATCCATGCTGCTAATGAATAGAGGTGTAAGTAGCATACTGCGACCGTCTATCCTCACTACAGTGGTCAGGCCTAAGACCGAGTGAGCGTCTACTACTAATGTGGAGCATTTCAAGACAACCTTATTTAACCATCAACATATGCAACATAAATTAGCAGGCAGTTTGTCCTATCGTTGTTTGAATACACCATCCCTTCATACTGCAACGGGTACATTATCATCAGAAATGAAATATTGATTCTTGAAGGTTTCAGACACATTGATCTACGTGTATTCTTATCCGAGATCAGTCAAGTTTGTTTACCCAGTGAGCGCCTACTAAATTGTCAAGCCCACTAGGCAGCCGGATACGAAGGAGATAACGATTGTTTTGCGGAAAAGTCTTCATATCAACACATTGTTAAATTACAATAAAAGATGGGAAAAACTAAGAGGAGATGACAAACAGTAATATTGGAAATACCAAGACGGTTAACCCTAGAATCAAAAGGCCTGACGGTTATTAACAACACCTGGTAAGTCGAATACAACGTCCGCACAAATGGATGGATGATACTAGTGCCTCAATAAACGAAAATTGGTGAGTAGGTAAATTGGGTTGATTCATGTCAACGGTGACTAGGGCTTAGTGTCCAGTGTTAATGAACAGAAATTTGTGATAAAGGAATCCATTGAAGAAACAAACTTTTCCTCACCATGCTGGAAGCACTTCCCGTGCTTTTAAAAAGACACATCCCTCCCAAGATCAAACAGTATTATGGTCCAGTCGAACCAAATCCGACTTGTTTACTCACTAACCCTATGCCGGGATACTACATTCGCAATCACATCACACACTAACAAGCTAAAATTTGACTATGCGAAATTGTCTTACTCATTGCGTTGCACTCATATTCACCAGATATAATGGAGTTAAAGTGTGTTAAATTAGTGAGCAAACATCTGCAGTGAATAAATTTTCGCTCCGTCAAAAAGTGTTGTGTGTTAAGAGGGTGCTGAAAAAATTTCGTATTACTATGGGGAGTTTCAGTCTACCGGTAGCATATCTGATTAACAAAAATTATGTAGACAACAGATGTCGTAATTGCAAAACAGAAAGCTGTACAACAAATTGTCTATGAACAGGGAGCACAACGTAGTGCATCCATGAATTAGCTTGCTTCAATTCATACATGGAGTAGATAGTTTGTGAGACTCATCCATTACCCACACTTTCATTAGTTGCTTGACATCTGATATAAACACGGCTGAACTTGTTCTGAACTGTGAAAAGACTGCGAAACTAATAATCCGGTCCTACTGAAGTGAAAAATGCATCTAATGTCCAGCATGCTGGTTTCCATGCTACGCGCGCGCTCGCGTTTATGAGTCATCAATCCGAACCACGACACCCCCGATTTACACTCACACGCCGTGCGCACTTAGTCTCGATTTGTGTCCGACGCCTCTTGTCAAGGCGTTTTTTACCTACCGTTCCCCGCCCGTTGGGCGATGGCTCATCCAGTCGCCCATGCTGTCCTTGACCCGCTCGCAGTGGACTTTTAGACGTATCTTGCTGCACCGTCGATGTATTCAGACGGGAGTTGTAGCACCGCACCTTCGGCTTGACAATCCAACACACCGACTGTTGCTTGTCCGGTGCCGTGCCAAAATGCACAACTTCACAGTCACTTGTTCTTGTGCACAGCATTGTGGCCAATTGCTACTGATCATTTTTAGCACAACTGATTGCATCAAAGGTTTAGTTCCGTTCCACACGATGATTGTTCTCTAACGTACGGTTAGTAATCAGCGGAGAAACATCGTGAGAATGCGTGACCCATTGGGACATAGTGAGTAACAATGTGCCTGTAATACGTTTACTTTCTTACGGTCACAACATCTTACCAGCACTTCTCATGTAACTTGCCTAAAACAACGTGTAAAAATATATATACTTGAGAGATGGTAATTATAGTATTGCATCCCCTCACTAAAGCCAGTTGTAGTTCACTTACCTGAATTGGTGTGTTCAGTTCTGCAGCACAGTAGGTCCCCTTAAGTGCAGTCATGAGTAACTGAGTAGCCCAATGAAGCATCTTGTCTCCCTTACACATAAATTTAATAGATACTCATTTTCTTCCCACCAACGTTATAGGCTTCTTTGCACCACTTCTATCGCATGTCGTTCAACGAAATCATAGGAATGAAGGTTTGATTGCAAGGTGGTAGGATTTCTTACTCAACTGTCCTATCTCAGATGCGAATTGCTCAAACCCAAAAAAACCGTATTTCTCACTGTTTCCTTCATGAGCAATTGCGTAGCTCACCAAATTCAAACACTTCCTTATTCTTGTTCACCTACCATGAGCAGAACGCTTTAATGTTCACCATAGACCAACGTATGAGCTGTCGATTGATCTGTTCAGATATACTTGGAACGGAGAAGTTAGGACGCGGAAAATTTATGTATTCTGAGAGCCTTATGAAGTAATCCCAGCCTATCAACTATGACCTGGAGGTAGTTGGCCTCTCTTATGAAGCCTAGCACTTTTGATAACAGCAATTGTCTCTTGTTTAATTTTTGACGACAAAGGTAGACGAAGGATCACCATTTCACGATTTGTACTCGAGTAGACGTACGTTAATATCAGCCATCTGAGAGTGTTCACCAGAAAACTCAACACGAATAACGTACAATGTAACTTCGCAGCTTACAGTTCACAAGAAAACAGTAGTTTCATTATTATCGTTCAAAGAAGTAGTCCTGTATCGATCGGTCCAACATCGCTTGACGGTGACTGTTCGACCCTTCAACCCCCTATACACTTGGTCAAACAGCTGACCTCCCGGTTCACCAAATCGAATGTAGCCTGTGTATAAAATGTGAGAACAGAGCATTACAGGTCGATAGAACTCGAAGTCAGCTTGAAACCAGAGTTGCCGAGCACTTACCGAAATGGCATCAGCAAACGATTATACCAGTATCATCAGCCTGGCGGCTTAGCGCCAGAAAAGATCAACAAGGTCTTTTTGTGGTCTGTTCTCAACTCGATACAGATTTTTGCTTAGACGATTTCACACACCGTCCTCTCGTGTTGTGCACAAACACCAGGACAGGTATTTCGAAAAAAAATTTGATTATACCGTCAGTACGTTAGAAGCTATCGCTTTTGAAACATTGTTCACACTTTCTGCATAGAAAAACCAAAATCGAGCATTTTCCGTAAACGTTGTAGTGCTCGTGTCACACATTATGCGACTAGTGGAAATGTGAACAATGCATCCATCTTGCAAAATGCTTGTTCTGATCACGATGCTCACTTGGGTTTAAGTACGTGCTAAAATACTCTTGTAAACTCCTTCTCATTCATTCCACATAACCATATCACAGGTGGCTGCCCCCTGGATTTTCCGAAAATATTAGATGGAGTGTGCGCTGTTGTATGAATCGACAGCTAGAATCAATGACATGCCCCCTCACTGTTTGTCTATCTGCTACTGATCTTTCCGTGGATCTATGAAACAAATAGACCTTCGTGTAAGTTGTCTTCTAGCTACTGTTTATTCCTGAAATCGGTTGTATATATGTAAATGTGGTTCTTCCAAATGCGCTTGAGGGCGCAAGAGGATTTCGGTTAACAGTGAACCCATTTATGGCTAGTGTATGGCATGTTCACGCAGCTCTAGACAGAACAGGAAAAACCCGACTCATATTACCACAATTGCTGCGGTTTAAACGGCACAATAGAATCACTTTACCATATCCGGTACACCGTTTCATATCCAACTGCTGAACGGTGCAAATCATCAAGCAGTTAAACATTTTATCTACACGTTAACAACCAACTTGTCAACAGTAAAACCAAGTTCGTCATCCGGTGATTCCAGAAAGTAAGATTGCCATTAATATTACATTTATCCCATAATTCGATGGCCACAAGTACACTTGACGAGAACTTTTGCAAAACACGTCAAGGGACTTCATGAATTTCCTCACACGTTTGGCAACGTTGTTGTTTATGTCATTGTGGAAACAGATGCTATTTTACACCATGACACCCATATGTTCGAATGAAGTTTTAAAAAAATTCGATCATGCCTACTACAGTAGTTAACAGTAATTCAGACGGAAGGTGAGGACGTATCAAATATCAGAGCGAAAATTTGTTTACATAAATAACTGAATGTTCGTCATTCTTGTATTACTCTCTCAAATTTTACAGGCAGATGTGCACAGATTGTAAACAGAGAATATTCTAAAGAGAAAATGAAGACTGGAGTGGAATTTATTTGCAGTGAAATTTCTCTGAAAGACCAAACGTAATATACAACACTCTGAGTTCTTCGACAAAAGAAGCGGGACGTCAACGGTGGTCAAGTAGAGGATGTGATTTTTGACGAATGTTCAACCATTTTTCCGTGACTGCCTATCCACATTCGTCAAGAATTCGCCTGTCACTCAAGCACTAACTGGCGGATAGATTTTTTAACATGTACAGCGAACCTGTGTCATACACTTAGTTAATATATTCGTTAGCCCAAAAGTGGACTATACAACACAGCAAGTATATTCACACTCAGGTATGCGGATAAATCTCGGCTCCTATTTCAGACATAGGAATCCGCCCTAGCATTCAGTCTAGATAATCTGTCACTGGAGAGCATTTCGGATAGGATTGTTTTATTGAACCACCTGCCAGGGACCCTAAGTATATACTTTGCGTGCTCCAAAGTCATTGATGCACCCAAAATCGTATATCATTAACATCTAATATACACCTGTACACATTCACCCAAACGCAGACAATCTAACAGTCGGGAGATCATAATTCAAAGCTTCATGTTATTTGATCTTTTCGTCGGTGAGTCTGAGCTTTGTCATCAATAGGTTAGACAATCTACTTACGTTGTCACAACCGGCATGCCACACACGCCAACCACTTTTTGAAGTGTACGCGTATTTTGTGTTTTTCAAAAGATATCGTAAATGATATCCTAGTAAATTTCATCGTTTTCGCGTACGTATTATCACATTGTACAGTGAAGGTTGTTTAAATCACATTAGCTGACAACCATTCAGCTAAAACCAATGTAAAAATATTGATGTACATGAAAATTTGCGTGTTAAGAAAAAATTTGACTTCAAGTTAGACACAGTGAAAAAAAAGTTATCTGAAAGACAAGCATCGCAAAAATTATGTGTTCTCTCAAGCGCGAAGACGAAGTGGATTAGAAAGTATACGTATAATAAAATTCACAGAATTCATCCAGAGCTGCGTGAAGCGTAATTGAATTGAATGCAGAGTTCCCTGCAAACGACTTACGACGCTCATAAGTGTGTCACTGTAATATGTCTGGATGCGTCCAAGCAAACAATACTCACAAATAAACAGTCACATTGTGGTGGACTGTCAGGTCGGAGGTGTTAGTTTTCGAACGCTCGGCCGAATACCTCAACGCGGGGGGAGGTACGTTCAAAAGCCTGCCGCGATCGGATCAAGAACAACGTGCGCGGCCGGATGAGTCACCGCTCGACCGGATCGGACCAACGGGTGAGACACGGCAGGCGAAATACGGCGTGGATTTTCCAACATTTAGAGGAACAACGCGACACGATGTTGGAATATGGTCAAGGCCAACATTGGGTGGATGGCGGACAGCACGAGCAGCCGGACGAGCCATCGCGCAACGAAATCGGACAAACAGACGAGGAATGGCAAGCGGAAAAC
>QNGE01003198.1:32190-64978 GCA_008508345.1 Paragonimus westermani
AACAGTATGTTCTACTGTCCATGAAGAAGATAGTCAACAGTTATGAATGATCACCTTCATCTGTGGAGATGCTCGCACAACATTCGTGAAATATTGTCAAAAACCTACTTCTATCAATAGATAGGCAGGTATGTCATGGCCACATGGAGCATGGCTGGAGATATGCATATAAACCACCTCTAAAATATACCACTCAGTTGGTCAACGTCTGCGGATGTGGTATGGAGAATGCCGTTCATCTACATGCCAGTCCCGATCAGAGTCCAATAAAAGGTCGGACATGTGATCTGTAGTGAAATAACTTACACCTCTGACGAATCCTGAAAACCTGCTTAGATCTACACCAACCCAGTGAAGAAGCTGAAATAGCTATTACATGTTTGCACATGCAACGTAAGGTATAAACTCCGGACACTCACTGTAATCAAGTAAACTGGATTTCAATGAACAGTCCACTGAACCCACCTCTAGCAAATTCCGGCATACCGAGGATGGAATCTACAGTATGTGAAACAAGTTTACAATAAGCCTTTTCACAGATACCACATAAATGACAGCCTAACCGGCTTCCGACGATCAACCAACTAGAAAATTATCCCGTCATTAATGTTGAACCAACCCCATCCCCAGCTAAAGCTGGTTAGAAGGATCGAAGTGAATTACTATATCCGTTCTTGGAGACCCTGATCAACAAACTTCAAGTAGTGTGGTTGGAATGTCTGTATACAAGAAGCCTACATATTCTTGACGGAAGGTCTAACTGGATAACTTCTGTTCCGTGTTACAAGCCCAATAATAACGTTTTCATACAGGAAACCAATGTTATGGACAGAGAATAGTCCACCGACAGAATTAAGCTTGCTGACAGATAAGCGCCAGGCTAGCTGGCATCTCTACAATTTCGTATGAAATACGACAGCGCTGGTTCTCAATGAACACCGGCAACTAAACTACCGATAAAGATTGTATACTTAGAATTCGCTTTTCTCAATAACTACTGGGTAACAGTGACAGAGAAAATGTTCAACAGTTGCTTTATCCAAAGGCTACAAGGCTATCGAATTATATGCATTACACCAAACCAAGGCCTTATAAATGTTGACGGACAAGAATAAACAGCCCACATCTATCCTCTCGCATTACCTCTACAAATGTCCGTGTAACAGTATTGTTATAACTTGGAACGACCGAGCGAATGCAATCGAGCTGTAACGATCCCTGCGACGCAGTAATACTGAACGTGTTGTAATCCCGAAGAGCCGTTACCCAAGCCGACAATGAAGGAAAAACACTGGTCTCCAGAAAGAGAGCATTTACCGTCTCAGTCCAAAGACAAATTACAATTACAATTTATAGCCCGCCAAACGAGCTTGTGAATAATGTTCAATGAACCGCATGAAAAGCGTCCTAGGTCATAAACCAGCGAATCACCGACCAGTATGTAAATCGGCGCGAGAAATCCGTATTTATAGACGCCCTTATCCAAATGCGCACATGCCAGACAAGCCTTCGGGCGTTACAAGACCCCTTAACTCGTAAGTGCGATAGTGCCAACGGCCGAATGGAATTTATGGAGGCTCAGAAGACCACATATCATATATCGGAATACAGTGCAGAACTCGAAGTCAAAGAGAGGATGTTCGCCTACCGCGTACTCAACATAGCATCACGCGAGTGAAAGTGATACGAGCTGGAAGAAACAGTATGTTCTGCCGATAAATAGATTGGGAATAACACAACGTTACGAGCAAGTTGTAATACTCTACGTTTGAACCACATCGGGTGGCCTTCCTCAGGAGTGTTGTCATCGAAATCACATTGTCGGGGGAACAGAGGTCACATGGGATTTGCCGTGGTCAGGTCAATTTGTGCTGCATCAGACCGGATTGGTCTCATCCTTTGCCCACTACTTGGGGGTGAGACAGATGTAGATAGGACGCGTCAGTGTCTGGTGCTGTTTATCCATCCACGTCACACTGCAGACAGGGGTTTGTTATCATTGCGATTAACACAAGCGCGCTGTGTGTAAATGGTGAGAGCTTCAGCACAGCACCGCTCCGCATAAGAAGTTAGACCTTTGTGTATCACTCGAGCTTGATCAAAACCTACGTTGTGATTCTCTGACAGTGCATGTAATGCGGTGACCAAATACTTCTCTAGCATCTGAAGTTGATAGGAGTGTTTAGGAGGAAAACTTGTGTGCCTCTTGTGTTCGGCAACACGTACTTCCAGTCGTCTACTTGTCTATCCAATATAGCTGACAATACGGTCACCGCATTTGATTTCGAAAACGCAGTCTGTCTGGTCGCCCATAGAAACTGGATCCTTAGGATGCGTTACCAGTCGTTCTAAGGTATTGTCTAACAGAAATACAGTCCGGATAGTGTACTCAGAGAGAATGGAGCGGATTTTTTTAGATGTTTGTTCACGATACGGTATTTGCACAGTAGACTTGAAGTTCTAGTCGTTTTGGTCCCCTCCTTAGTTAACATGCGGCTAATTGTGTTCTCAATAAATGCGGTTGGATATTAGTTAGCGGACAGCTAGAAATTTCTGTTACTTTTGGAAGTTAAGTGGTGCAGATGTCGTCAGCTCTATTGACGACCGATCTGGTGACTGTCCTCTTCACACCGATTGGATGTGACGAGCTGAAGTTAAGATACCGACCAGAATGTGTTGGTCTGCGGTACACATAAGCCTGAAATTTGTGCTGTTCATCAACTTTGACAAGTCAGCCTAGAACCTTAAGCGAGCGTTCATCGGTTTCAGTTTCCGACGTGAATGCAATGTCGTTGCATGTTGAGTTGAGAAGATCAATCCATTTATCATTAACGTGTTAAAAACGGCGCCCAAACTACGTGATTTCATTGGTACTGTATTTGATGCAGACGTCTTACAACAGATTAACGATCGAATCACTTTGGCCAAGAAGCACGCCAATTGGGACAATCACTGTATGTTCAATGTATGTTGTGTTTCCACCGAAGTGGTTCCACCTTCTCTGCTAATCAGACCGCCAGAAAACAGCCTCACGTATGTTGTCAAGGCAACACATACACTCGATTACCTACCACCTGGATTGTATACTTTTTAACTGACAAGTTAGATGGGCTTATCCATCATGTATTACTCGACGACCATCAGACCTCTGTCACGGAACTGATTAGTGAGCGTGAATTGACGTTTTCCACGAAAGTAAGTGAACGCCAGTAAAGAAAGCTCGAAAAGTTTTACAGAAGGTTACATCGCGTTTCTTCTGCCCCACACTCACCAATACATCGTCTCCCGGAAAACGCGATTATGATTCGCTCATTGCGAACACTCAGTATGAACGAGTTAAGCGTGCTTAAAAAGAACCCAATTTCTACATTCCAAGGAAGCAACTTGAGCTCATGAATATAATTCACAAAAATGAACATGCTCCAAGCAAACTGACCATATATGTTGTAGATGAAGCATGATTCAGAGTTGCAAGCGTTTTATGACAACGGCCATCCGTCTGAAACCTAACCAATACAGAACAGGATGGTCTTGGTGTCATCAAGAAAGACCGATCGATTCACGTCACTAAGGCTGATAAAGGCAGTAGTTTGACATTTCCAAAGTAGTATCTAATCCACACTAACGTGTTCACCGAGCGCACAAACCGTTTGTTAAAGCAGCCCAAGGGACGGTTTAAAGTTTCGGTGATTCCCAGTCCCCGTATCATTTCACAAGTACAAACGACAGCATGGGCCTTTGTAATAGTCCATGAATTACAAGCAATCGGTCTGATTATTTGTTAGGCCTGAAGTTGAAACAAAGGTTGATGAGATAATCTTCTTTCTGTTTAACCTCATTAGGTCACAGCTCTGATGCTGTTAGGTCGGGGCTTGCAAAACATTTGACTTGCTCAGAATCGCACAATGAACAATTGCGAAAATTTTGTTTAAAAGCTCAATGAATAGCACTTTATAACTTCGTCAACGTTACTGAACCTTTTTGTGGCTGCAGAAATTCACTCATAAATTTCAAACCCGATGTGACTGAATTCTTTTTTCCTATGTCTACCATGTGACTGATAGACCCCTCCCCCTGACAGGCAACACTAGAACGGACAAACATCTGGGTTGATAAGGACACGAAGAGTACAAATGAGGACACTAGCTGATCACACCCGCCTGTCTGCTTATCACCAGCGCAATCCAATCACCATCCGAGCTACCGGCTTCGAGGCGTAAGTCGAAGGTTGAAGGACGCAAGTAGGCCATTGGAACGGATTACCGACAGGAACGGACTCAACTCTCACAACACGCTAGACCAGTCTACCAGTTGAACAGCTGTAAACTGACGAATCGATTGTGGGGTGGCGGTAATCCACATCTGGGCTCAATTTTCTGACTGAGTCAAGATTTGTCGGACTTGCAAGTTATTATATGCAACCTTGTGTCTGGAACAGTATTCTTACAGTGGGGATCAACAACTGACTGTCTCTGAATGTGCGGATGTATAAATATGTCTACAGCGGCGCGGGTAGCCGCAAAGTCTATGAAATCAGGTCTGCGCTCGACCAATGTGGAACGTCTACGACGAGTTGTTGTTGCGCCTGGTCACTTGTGTGTTCACCTGCGTGCATAGAATGATTCGTAAGCGTTCACTTTCTTGGGGCGCAATCCGCTATCAGTTGTCAGAAGATGAAGAAACGTACTGGTCTGTGGCTTCATCGCGCAAATCCTCCAAGGATACTCAAGAAGCTTCACTGCATAGTATATCTGGATCGCAATCCACCAGTCGAATAGCGATCAGTCCTGTGCACGCAATCTCCCCACAAAATCTGCTATCGAAAGTGAGTGGAACAAGTGTGGTTAAACACAGATTAAACAGTGTACAACTGGCGAACTAGATAGGCAAGCGGGAAGCTCCAAAACGATAGAACTGTAACTTGACTGTCTGTAGGTGTGGTTAATGGTCATATCGATATGCTGATTCAGTGTGGTTAGGGGTTCAGTGTTGGCCTGCTGCAGGCCGGTGCTTCTAGTAACATTCATTTTCTATTCCTCAATGTTTTCATTTACACCTGTGAATCGTTTAACAACTGTTTAATCTCTCAACACACATGCTAGTGTATAGGCGCTTAATTTTCTGTCCTAGTACAAATCAGTGAATCTGAAACAGAAATGCAGTGCTTTCCGATAGGTGGTCCTAGGAAACAGGGTAGCCGGAATATGTCATCGGGAGATTGCCTAGAAGGAACTAACTAAGCATGCCACCTTTTCTCCGGAAATCCACGAAAGCCGCTACAAAATAAAATACGTGAGCAGATATTAGTTCGCTTAAAATGTTAAATGCCATTTCGAAGTGGTGAACAGTATATACAAAGGATGTCAGAAGTAGAAACTGCATAATTCCAAACAGAATGCATACGAACATAAGCAGTTTTGTTCCAGAACATGCCATAATTAGGCCGTATCGAGCAAAAGTGCACACAATGAGAAACGGCACCCCTATATACGCAGTTTGGAATAGAAAGATCAGTTCATCTTGAAAATCTTTCAATTTCAGGCTCCGTTTGAACTCATCCGAGTAAAAGATAATTGTGACGATAGTGCTATGAAGCAGTCTTTGCAAGATCAGTAGGATTCTGCTTATCAGGTAGTGCCGGCTTGCAAATCCATCAGGTTCACTTCATCTTGACTCAAATAGCGCAAGCGAGAGGCTCTAACTCGGACTCAGTCAGGTACAAGTTGACATCCATATGAACCCAACTACTGCTCACATTGATAACACTCGTGTTGAGAGGCTTGGGGCAGTTTCGCACACTGATCAGCTTATTGTCGATTCGGTCAAACATTGCACGCCTTATCGCCCAATACTAACATTACGAACTATTGGACCTATCTCAAACGATTAAGCAGTGTGTGAAGTGTCCAGGGTAGCAACGTTTAACCACTGTACGCGGAGTTGTTGAGTTGCACTTTACAACCCACCTGTATGTAATCCAAGCCGGCTAACATTGAACGCCTTACCGTGAATATAAAATTCACAAATTGACGGGCAAAATTTAAACCATTGAGTTTCATTTGTTGAGCTCGCTTGGAAAACACAATTACAAGTTGTAAAATGTTAACATTTCATTTTATCTCATTAACAGTGTACATGGAACCCAACTCAATGTGTATATCACCTTGTCCCAGAAAAACGAATGAACGGAGTAAGGAGTGTGTTGAAATAATTGTGATCCGGGTGAACAGATAGCAGGTATTATTGTCTTCTGTATCCGTAATGGATGTTCTTGCTTCATGCACACGATCCTCAAAAGCTGAATGGTCAAAAAAATGACATGCGGACATAGCCGATCAAAGTTACACCGCTGTTTCAATGGTAGACGTTAAGCGAGATACTGGACACGTCTGAATGCGACTACAACCTAGCAGACGACGGCGCGCAAGTTACCTCCAGATACTGTTCATTCTGTTCGAAATAAGCTTTACGAAATGCAGTTTAATCTGATATTGAACATTCTAGTGTTCGCTCCTAGCCAGGCTTAATTCTATAGCCACGAGTGAATAGCACCAAGATAGATTTTATGAAAAAAGACAAAGGCTAATTTTGATGGAAATTCAGTTGTAGATACACAAAGTCAGGTATTTGCTTCTTTTATCAACTTTGAGCGTCATGAATCATTGTGGATTTCAGGTGCAAACTATACCGATTGCCCTGTCACAAACTACCCTTAGTCATGGGCAACTACTTGGTCACTTCAACCCTACTTCTATTCATGACCGAAATTGCAGTTTTGTTCTTCATGGTCTTATGCGGTAGCTGACAGACACTCTCCGTTCTTCTCACAGTTCGCTCTATACAGCATGACAATGAAATTCCCTATATTCACCTTGACAACAAAGACAGTTTCATCTGAAGTTAGGGTCATCAAAATTGCGTCTCCATCCAGTTTAAAGTCACCGATCACATCTTATTGATACGTAAAAATGCCCACCAATCGCAAACGTTACGTCCTCTGCATTCTCCATTGCCAAGTAAATAACGAACAATGTACTGTTGACCCTCTATCAGATAAGCTGACGATGCAAATAAACGTGTGGAGGTCAACTGCCGACTGTATTCAATCTGACCAGCAGCAAGTTGAAAATAGTTCGACCATACAAATGTTTAAATGTCATTTCGTTTACAATCCCAAATTGCATACGTTCAGAAACATGGACGAACTATCAGATCTCCCTTATCCTGCTTTGGCAAAATTTATATGGAATATTTGAACAGAATTCGTTTGGTGAACCTGAAATTTCCTCAAGGTTTGGTGACATCACGCAGACGACAGTTGTGATTTCGAAACGCGATGGGGTTGAAACCTTTTTGCAACACATCAATGAGATAGATTCCGAAGTCACACAGACGATGAAGCTAGAAGCCAATGGTGACCGGCAGAAATTCCTGAACTGTCTGTTCCCAAGATAGAAAGAAACTTCAAGATCAAGAGACCATAGACGTGCGTAACATTTTCAGCTTTAAGTCTGCTCACCTTAAACAGGTTTATGCTGCGGTTGTAGTCACAATGTTCCACAAAGCCTTACGTCTGTGTCCAGAAGTAGATTGCAAAAAATAGCCCAAAAAGAAACTGTGACTAAGCTAATGAACAGAGGTTGTCCAGAACGGCTTCCTGAAAGAAGGTTGGTGGCACTCGATTCAGTCCCAAAGGCACCCGGGGAATGGAACAGCACTACAGTTGTCCGATCTAAGGACGAGACGCTAGAGACTATTCGTGGGATTTTAGGTAGGGTAAGCACCAAGGTTTTTCTTTAAAATGGTTGACAATGAGTAAAATCTTTTTGGACAATACGAATCCTTCGTAAGCTTGGGAAACTGAAATGAGGTCAAGGGTTGGTTGTAAGTTTTCATCAAGCTGATGATAAGAAAACTCAGAACTAGACCAAACGGCCGCGGAAGAAAACATTAGAAAGGTATCCGAAAAAAACTGGAGTACCAGTTCGCGCACAAGGATTTCGCAATAGCTGGTCACGCGTTAAAGAGAGTGATCTGAAGAATGTCGAGGTAACTAGAAGAGAGTTCAGAACTACATAGGAAAGCTTAATATTAGGGACCATCAAAAGTACAGAGATCAATTGCGGTGCAGATCAAATTGACGGAGCCACGCTCTTTAGTGCATGAAATTGGATCCTAAACCGGTCAAACCTACTTGGAATTAGTACCGGTTGAATGGACGCTGTCTGCTGGCTTGTCTTATTCTGTCTGAACGTCAACTGACTCTTTGAACAACACCCATCTGATTGACTAAATCGATTTCACCTATGCCTGTGAGTCCCAGATTCACTGAAATCGACAGGTTGAATCTACTAGACTTCTGGATATGTACGCCTGACCAATGACCTGTCACCTTCTGACTGATGTAGTGCCTAAAACTCTCCTGCCTCAAATACTACTACAGTTGCAACTGGTTCATCTGGTCCGGTAAAGTTTGTGTTAGAAGTGAAAGATTACCAATAAACCGAACTACCAACTGTCTAAAACACAATCAAGTTACCCGGAGTTGTTCGTGTACCCCGAAACGGCGATCAGGAGGGATGGAGAATGGGCTTCTTGGAAAAGCAGTCAAAACACGTCATCCTACAAGTGAGGTGACCGAAATTCAACCTTCTTTTAAGAAGATGAGAAGGGGCAAAATTCCATTCCGATCGGATGTATTAAAAGTGCGAAATTTGAAACATTCGGTTCCCTTGATCTAGTTCATCAATAACGATGGACGAAATACCGCGAGGTGTTAACATTTCGTTTACCTCCTACAGTCACGAACGTAAAACATTAGAATATACAGGACCTGCGAATAATCACAGCAACATAAACATTCAACGACTAGGTTTACATGAAACAAAATGTTGACTGCAGTCAACTTGACAATTGTAATTTATTGTAAAGGCACCATGCAGCGCAGAAGCAACTACCTGTGTGCAATCAACCGAAAATGGCCCGATGATAATTATCCTGTGTAAATGGACTGTACTGGAGGGGGTTGTCGATATGAGGTAAACTAACGATTAGCAGAAGGCTACCGCAAACCACTGTCTGCCGCTCGAACGAAACTGTGTATCGGCGAAGTGACCGATCAAGATGACTCATAGGTAACATTGCTGTTATGAGCACATGGATGAAGCTAATAGGTTAAACGTGTCGCGCCTCATACAACCTATAAGCTGAGTCAAGCCAGCCAACAGAAGAGCCGAGAATTTGAGACTAACTGTTTCTTTATATCACTGTTTCTCTGTCAATGAAGTAAGCCCTGGAAACCCAACAATAGTGAGATCGTTCTGTGCGATTAGTACTATTATTTTAGAAATTGTCAATCAAATCTGAGGCACTTTAAATAGTCCGATTACTTGTTAGATGAAGTATTATTGACGGGTAACAAACACCGATTCTTACATTCAACAAGTTTATAACCTTAACGGCTACATACAGTAGTACAACTTGCTACATATTTTGAATATGATAACGACTGAAGCTTGCAATGCCGTGAATCGCATTGCAGTGAATGTAACCGAAGTTTATGATAGATCGTATGAACAGTTAATTAGTCGCTCCTTGTGAACTTAGTTAGGGGAATTAATCGACTGTACTGGGAACAGATAAGGTCACTAGATCGAGCAGTTGCTCGTTTAACACAATGAAACTTTTTGGCACGCGTCCTCAAGTTCAAACTGGGCGTTGGCCAATCGCTATACCATTAAATTGAATACTAACAGATAACAGCCACGTGATCAGTGTTTTTGCGGCCAATGCGGAGAAACTGCGATTTTCAAGGTGATTATGAACAGAAAAGAGAATCGACTAACGTTCACTGAAACGATACATCATAGAGTCTGATTACACACTAACTTTCAACCAATTTTAAGTCTGATATGAAACATTGAGAAATGCTAAACGTGGACAAATTGGGTGGGAGGTGACTGATCGAAGAGTGTTTGCTACAGATGCAAGTGAGCAACCTAATCTGAAGCGGTGGACCTCCCCAAGATTGCGAAGAGACATTGCAGTGAGGCTGGAACTCACTTCCAAAGAGGGTAATCAGGGAGTTCGTTCATATCGGGTCTCAGAAACCTGATCTCAGGCGAGGCTTCAGTTTCCCAGGGCGAAGAAACGTTAACAGACTGATAGGCACAAGCAGAACTCAAAAGCGCAATCGAGGACGCAGGTAGCCAGTTGAACTTTGGAAGTGCTTAGCTCAGCGTCCTATGCGTCGGTGCACGTCAATACCAGGCCCAACGTCGGTTTCGGAAATTACCTAGTTCACATTTGACTGCTTGCTACCAGTTGCACATATGTTGTGAAAAGGTACCCGAGGGTTCCCGGTATTCGGATATTCGAGCGAACATAAAGAAGTTCTGGTGATCGTACAGAGACTCAGCGGTTGGCAGCCAAATGAGTAGTAGTATCACATCAGGCAACACCTCATCTATGCATCGTATGGTGTACATTGCCTACTGTGCCCCAAGGTAGTCTGGTGGGTGAGGAGCTAGACTAGAATCAATTGCACACTGGTGAGCAGAAAGCGCCTGTGGTCCTGTTAGTTTAGAAGAACCAATTGGTGGTTGATGTCAAAGTGGCCTCCAGCAAAGCGCAAAACGAATCTGGCAAGTAGTTCATCTATATTGATTTGTAATCTTGGAAACAACCACGACATCGACTGCTGATAGCCATGTGGTCAACATGTACACACGATTGACGGCGATGAAGATCAGGGTGGTGCAGAAATCCCAAAATCACTACAGCACAAAGCTGTAACAAACGTTCACCGTTGTCTGCTCAACCAGTACCATAAGCGTGGGCCATTTAACTCGCGCTCGTCAACACTCGGCCTGTCTACCTGAGCACTCAAGCCTCCAACCAATGCATCAATGTACGTGCGCAGCGCTGTGTAGAAGGTTAGTGAGCTGGTGAAAAGACATCTTTGACTGCGTCTGGACTGCAGTCTGTGGGAGCCTGTGCTACAAAAAAAACAGGTAGTGTTTGCGATGGGCGCCCCTCGATGCTCTAATCGTACCTTCCAGTCTAACCGCACAAAAGTGGCAGCTGGTGGGTATCTACTCAGTCAGCGTCCTCTCTGTATATCCGCCTAGGGAAATTCTTACACCGTGCGGTCTCCAGGGTGGTGGGGCGACTGACAAAGATTGAAGTCATAATACTGTGCTAAGATCCTGAAACTGTTTCATCGAGAATGATATCGATGGCGAGGCTCCCAAAAGTACGTGACACAACTGCTTGCAGACCTATTCACATACATGTTCGAACACTGAAGGTGGCAAGTTCAAATTCTGTTCAAGGGGTGAGTATAAATTTGTGTACCTCAGGGAAAGGGATCTTGATATTTGACACACTATCCTCCTGGATATGAATTTCATCGCAAGCGACAAACGAGTCTTTGAAGTGTCAGAGAATGAGGGGTTACCGAATAGAGTTACTTAACAAAAGATAGGGAGCGGAGAAAAATTACTTTGGTGCGGTAAAATGTGATATGAGGGCAAAGCCGGCCGCTGAAACCTCGGCCAGAAAGTCGTGACAAGACAAAATTCACGATTAATGTAAGTTTATAAGTTCATAAATATGAGGGCAGAATACTGTTCGGTTGACCAGACCGAGGAAGAGGTTCGGAGCCTTTAATGCATAAGAAACCTAACTCACCGAGGTGATTCGTACGCCTTCCTCGGGAGTTGTCCGCAGTTGGCGCAGACTGGAGATGTCAGTGTGTCAGATGGACGACACGTTGTCCAGCAGCGCATGTGCCCCCGTTAGGGTACCTGCAACCCTTATGTGGTAGGGTGAAATACGTCACGTCGTAGTACCATCGAAAAGACCATACGGCATCTTCTAGAAGACCCGGCTGCCAACTGTGAATCTACTACGCCCTTCTAGTCCTAACGTTCGTTGTTCGTGACCGTTTACTCGCAGCCAGCCCCCACGTGAAAGACCGTTCCTCAATCCGAAATCTGAGAATGTCCCAGGTAGCGTTGAGCTAGCTCATCCGTTTACTCAGGTGATGCAACGTCCGCCCACAGCACGGCTATTTAGCCCGTCTCTCATAGATAAAAAGTATGATAGTAAACCTGACCGCAAATAATGTGCCAAATGATGGATCGTAGTCCAAGTTCATTCAGAACTGTAGTAGTGAGGTTCAAACGGGTTTGATCCAACAGTAAACGACACGTTGAAACTCAAACCATTACCGGTAGCAATGGTTACCCGGAAGGAAGGAGATGAACTGGTGGCTAATTAAGTTACAAAATGAGATGTAATTTTAGGCGAGTCATGCAGTCCTGTGGCACAATCAAGGGTGTATGCTAAGAAAAAGTTAGCTGTTTGAAGCTTCTCGTTTCGATCAAACTAACAATCCTGACAGTACAATGGTCGAATCATATTTTACAGTACACTCATTCTGGATAGAATAACAGCTAGAATGATCGCGGAGATTGTGTATTACTCGCAATTAGCCTGTAAAAGTTCGCTTCATTTGGAGCATACAATATGTCCAATGTTTCATGGTATCGATGTGAGTTAGATTAGACTACCGATAACAACCGGGTAAGACAAGGTCAACCGTCAAATACCAGATAAGCATGTGGTGAGTGCCCTAATGACAGACAAACGCACGGTAGAAATGAGCACACTGGAGTGCATATGCCCAACAGAAGAGTGGAGTGGTGAAGAGAAACTTTAGGGTGTAATGTCGCCAGAAAGAATTTTGATGCAGAAAAAGTAACAGGAGAGCTCATCCCATCCGCATAATCCCTTAATTCAGTTCAAACAGCAAATCAAGTTCGCACGCGTGAAAACATGAGTGAATACAAAAGCAACTCTTCAATGTTCGTTAGACAGACTAGTTACAAATGAATACGAAACTGACTGCCAAGTTGATTTACAAAAATCACACTGCAAATTTTACGCGTATTCCGTTTTCAACGTCACAAAATAGATAGCTTGAGTAATCCGTTGAGCCGGACTGGGGTCCACAACCGGCACGCGCCATTTTCCCTGTCAGTGAAGCGTGCCCAAGCGGGAATGGTCTTCTGTGATACTCGGAATTAGGGACTTCGAATAGCCCTAGAAATCGTACTTGAATTGAAACCTCCCACGCAAGTAAATAGAAGACCTGGTACTGGTAGCAATAAGCAATTGTGACTCATGAATTGAGACGTCGAATTTATGGATGTACAACAGTATTAAAGAAACCACAGCTTGTCATTAGCTGATCTCATTAGCATACGCAACATCATAAACTGTATGTTAGTTGGTGGAATACGGAACAGATGAATTGGCGAATAACGGAAGGCACAACACTGAAACCGTTCGTCCAATCCCAATGTTGTATCTCTGACGCAGTAGTTGGATTGGTCGCTTGTCAGATCTGCTGTGTGCGGGTTTGAGCAAGCTGTGAATCGAGTATATTTTCACATCTTCATTTGTTTACACCAGGTCATCTGTCCACCTCGCACCTTAGGCCAGTCCGTCGTAGCGTCGGCAGAATGCTGGCTGTGGCAGATGACCAGCTGGCATCCTTAGTACATGGACTAGTTATCGAAATCAGTGTAAAGATATGGACTAAAATAAGAACCCGTTTGGAAGTCGCTACCAGATACCTGCCTCTCAACACCTACGTCGCCTACTTGATGGTGCCACTCGATGCGAGCGATCAAACGTAGACATCGACGGTCAAATACCTGAAAGCGGTTCACATCTATTCTGAACGGCCAGGTTTCGCAGCCGGAAAATAATACAACCCTCATCTTGTACACGCGATTCAAGCCTCAGAGATTCTCTGCTGCCAGAAGTGCATTAAATTGCCGCCCTAGGATTAGAGATAGGCACTTCCATTTCATTCCTTGCGCCTCCGCCACCGCCGATGTAACCCACCAAGTACACAAACCGATCAACCCCCCAAGATTCCATTACCCAAAATTAAACCTACGTAATTATAGCGAGCTTACTGAAATTTGCTTTTTGAGGATGCAAAGCGCATTTAGCAGAATGTGATATGGCGTTTATGCTGTTTAGAAATTTTGAAACACTGCCGTTAACATAATCAAGTGGCAGGTTCACATCGGCATCATGTGAGTGCCGCAAACCATCCCCAATCAATTTGTCTACAAAGAATGTAAACAAAAATGGTGAAAGTGGACAACCTTGGCATACGCCGCTTTTGGTAGTGAAACGATAATACAACTGGAGTGGGAAGCTAGCCAAGCTGACTCCCGAAATGCCCAGCCCACAGGTCTAACCTTCTAGACTTATTCTAGATGAGTATGACATTTGCCATACCGATAAATTCACTGACAGACAGTCGCCTTGAACACGGAAAACCTTGAACAGTATCCCGGTGTTCACTGAAGCGGTTTGCATTTCCCTAACTTTCTCCACTAGCTGAACCACACGACCGGCGATCAATTTTCTGCGGATTTCTGTCCAAAACTTGTGTGAACTACAAGGAGGAATGTTCCGTCTGGCATCTAACAACTTCAATGAGTGTTCGAGCCATGAAACCCCGTGCCGCATGATAAAATATACGCCTCATGAATGGCTTGTGAGATCTGGATCCAGCAGCTACCAGAATCTTCAAAGTGAGAACTGCTAATTCTGTTTTCTAAGCTAGTTTGGTACCTATGTTTTACAGACCACACTGCAAAGTTCTCAATAGCTATCGGTTGTTGACAGTAGGGTCACTGTTCAGCAAAATTAAGAAAGAAACAATCACGTACAAACGCGTGATCTGAATCCAAATATGTGCAACAATAACGACAGTAGTGAATGGAACCAAGCCACTAATGACTTACAGATGTGGTCTATCTGAGACCAGGCTTGATTCGGAAAAGGAGGGCGACAAGTATAGTGACGACGTGCACGATGTCTAAAACTGGTGCCGCTTGAAAATAGCTTACACTTACGCTGTGTGCCATTATCCGATGTTCGTCTTCTTTGGGAGACGCATAACTTTCGCTATTTAATTTGAAGCATGCACTTGTCCGTCATCCCAACAGCTATCTAGCGAAACTCTGGTGTCCATACAGACCTATCCTGAGCGAGCATTCCGAAGCGCGTCTATTCCTTATGGCTACAAGCTGAATCCACGCGGATCTATCAGCGTCCCTGAAGCAATGAGCTCCGGACAACTCAGTGGTCGTCTGAGTCAAGTTGCCGACGAATTGGAGAACAGTATCAAGGTAAGATTCATGAGGAAAAAGATCTAATGATACAAGCATTCGCCCTTGCTGGAAATCCAAGTAAACCCATCCCTGGAATAACCTTACGTGAAAGATATATATTAAAAACAAAAGTAGCAAACGCATATTCCCAAAAGCCGGTCACTGGGTCACCAAATCTTTGGAGGCTAAAATGTGTTAGTCAGCTAAAACGCCCAGCGACTCAATTATCCAGCGCTAATGAGAAACAATTCGAGTGGAACTAAGCCACTGGTAAGAGAGCTTGGATAAATCAGTTAATTGCTATGTTCAATCAAACGATAGAAACTCAGCGTTACCAAATAGACAGCTGTGACAATCAAGTAATTCCACTATCCACTTTCTGAAATATGTCAGAATTACGCAGTCGAGAGAACACGCTGTAGGACACTTCAGATTTGCCATGCAACCAATCAACCAGACATAGAGTAGATCAAACTAGGTAAGTTGACGAACGACCATAAAACGGGTTTAAAAGTTACGAGAAACATGTGTTAATTCCACATCGAGATAAGTTAGAAAACAAAGGATATTAAATACAAAGTCTACTTTTTTCAGACAGCCATTAATATCATTGTAAATAATCGCGAGCACACAATTTTAGCCAAATGCAACGTAAACAGGGTACAGTCCACCAAATAGATAGCAGGTTCCAAACCTTTACAAGAAAACCAATAGTGGACGAACGCCCAAACCAACGCTGAAAAATAGAAACGCACACGAACTTCAGTGTTGATAATGTGAGCAGTTGTCGAATTACACAAAACGTCCCATGTGCAGCTCTGGTAAATAGAAAAATAAATGATCAAATAAAAATGAGAAAAACAATCAAAACCTTATACAACCAACAACTGACTAATTTCTAATGAGGTGAAATATAGAGCGGACTGCAAAACCAGTGTTTGGAGATGGGAAATGTGGAGTTAAAAATGACAACCAGTGGCCGTTTGTAAAAATGCATGCAGTTCATACCAATGTAGACACGTGTGACCGACGACCCAAGTAACATTAATAGTCAGGTGGATGACGAGGAGCTCACGACACAAATGTCAGAACGCGTAAACGAACGATCCTCATCAAGCACACTAAACGTTTTAACACAATTCAGAAAGCACCTCCGATTTTCACATCTACCGACAAAACACAGTATTGAGGTGGAGAGGGTATCCACAATCGACCACGTGGTTAATTACGCGCACCGCTCTTATCATCAGCATATGCCAACTAACAAATTTTTGACAAAATCCTTTGTACACACGTTCAAGATTACGGAGCACTAATCACTGACTTAACAGTCCACGTTTTTCTCCGGTAAAAGATCAGTAGAGCCCAATGCGCCTACAGTTCAAAATAACAATTATAAACCTTGAGCAAAGGTTTCTCAAATGGAATTACCAGTAGCAGACAGTAATTAGGATGAGGCAAACTCGTATTTCCTTTTAACACACCCACAGATTACTTTAGCCCCTTACCTCAAAGTTAGTCAGTCAGTCAGTTAGATTTAACCACTTCTTGGTTGGAGTGTGAAAGAAAGAATGTGGTCAGTTAGGTTACCTGATGCTCTCACACAGTTGACGCGTAAAGGTCGCATAGACTAGAAGAAATCTATAACGCATAAATAACAACAGCAGCTCAACTCAAGCTAGATTTGCAGTCCGGTTGGAGGAGACGTACAGATCAACGATTAAACAAACACATCTGAAACTGAATAAATCAAATGTTTCGAAGTAAACGTTCTCTCTATTTTAATCTCCGACAGGAAATTCGGCGACGGCGTACCAGTAGTAGACACTCCTCTTTCTGGACACTGTTCAGAAACAGAACTCACCAAAACTGAATTGCAACTGCAGTCTGACAGATGGGCAAACATATGTGGAAAACCTAACTGTGATACCCATTTCCTCCTTGTTGTCCCAAGGGTACAACTGTCGATGGCGCCGGTTACAAGAGAGCGGAGCATTAGTCGCAGACAAACAAACACAACCGTTTATCATTGACACTTATCATACAATCGCAAACAAAAAGTCCGTTCCATCTCCCCAGCTATTAACAACAAACATCTGAGTCATTGGTTCGCTATTCCCATCACCAAAAAATCACTCCGGTTTGTATCCCTGAGAATGTGCACTAAATTTCATTGAAAGAAAAAACAATAATAAAGCTACATGGTATACACAAAAAATTCGTGGTTGTTCATTTGAATCAGAACTATCACGCATCTTCAAACTGCGGCTTTAGTTTCTTGATTGCAGCTTGTATTGCGTTCATCACGTCCGCGGACTGCAACATGACCTGATTCCAATCAGCCTGAAGAACAGAATTACATTTGTTAGGATTAGTGTTGACCTTCAATTGAGTTAGACACAGAGCTCAGTTGTCATGCACAAGAAACTCATGATTTCAGCAACAAAACTGGAAGCTGAGGGAAATTCAGTGATGAAACGGTAACCGTTTGAACACGTTTAACTTGTCCTATTCTATCGAGATGATCGGACAAGCTGCTCAAAATTGGTGGAGCATCTACATACGATGATTCAGACGTGTCTAGTGTGAATTCAGCGGCGCAATGGTGAACACGGCTGCCTCATGAAGGTACGGCCGGATTTCTGGTTCCGATCGTGGCAAGATGTATTACTGACAGGTTTTAACGAACCGGAAACCCAAGTATGGCACTACACTTCGAACGGGGCTGATTGGAAAGTCTATGGGAATGCGTCAGCTGCAAACAGTTGTGGGTGACGTCCAATTTATATACCTCTATAGTTAATGGGCATGAACATGCCTCTCGTAAAGGCACGCGACCCTTTGAATGAACAAGAATAATTCGAAAAGTCTCAGACTCACTACAAACGACGGCCGGACAAGAAGCTTGCCTTCATGAAGAAAATAGCTGGCAACCAGGCAAATTCTGTTGCATGTTCACGTTTAAAAGCTTAAAGATGTTCCACATTTGTGATGAGCAATAAAGCGACACACTGCCAATTGTCGTTTACTCGTTCTCCTAGTTGTATTCACAGTAATAAACCGGCACTTGCACGAAATCTGCCAGGCATATGCATGTATACATGTGTAATATACATATATACATATGTATACATATACATATATAGTGATATATTTAAGTAGACAGAAAAATATGCATTGGTAAAACACCAAACCACACTACCGTACCATTTGGGATAGACCCTGTGTAACTCCGTGATCGCGCGCATAAAGCAACGAGTGTTTGGCAGTTTGCATTGCAACCGGACTGTGGACAGCAATCTTCTCAGCAGTTTGTAAAGCTTCACTGATGACGTCCTCTTGGCTTTTAAGCACACGACTGTGAATTGCGGACAGACAGACAGACCCAAAACAACTTGATAAACCGAGGTCAACATCGAGGTGAAGTTATGAAGCACATGACTGAGAGTTTAACAAAAAGTAGGACATAATTTTTCCAAAAAACCAAAGATGCGCTTGGTTTAGAATTCACGCTGTCAGGAATATGTCGACATACACGCAGTTTTAGTTCTAAACAGCGGAGATGCTTACCACGGACTGGAAAGCTGTTGAACCTATCGACAGTCCATGAACCGGCAGCTTAATAGATGAACACGTGCGTATGAAGGGGGGAAAACAAAGAAACAGCGTATCATGAGGAGTAAGACAACTTATAGATAAGTGGTCGTTAATAAATGACACCCCATCATACCTGAGAATAGTGATCAGCGATGTGGATAGTCGCGCAGTCCCACACGCTCTTATGAAGCATATCGGTTAGTATCCGCTGTAGCTCTGTGTTAACAACTATTGATTTTTGACGTTCCGAATTTCAATGCGTCACCTGGAGGCCTACATCACCAAGTCAATTGCGGACGCATATCAAACACACATCGACAGCTATCAGTAGCGTGGGTATTTCCAAAGCTATTAGTCAACCGGAGCACTTGAGTGAGTTCCGATTAGGCACTGGCATGTGCCAATTTTGTTTTGCGTTTTGATGAGAAGCCACTTCGCAGTCAATCACAAACTGACGTAAACTAGCAGAAACAAGCACTTACCAGAACGATCTTGCCTCTAATTTAACACAGAAACCGCCAAGCGACATTGAATCACACAGGACACACATGTCACATGCAGTGCACAAGTACGGTACTACTGCTTGTTCACCTGCCAACTACTGAGCACCTATGTGACCACTAGAACTTCCAGACGATTACCATAATATTTCGTCCGGTAGCGGATACAATATGGTTCGTAAGAATACCTGAAACTCCGTACGCAACTGTGACAGGATCGTGAAGCCCAGTGGACACAACGTGCTAATTAGATAGAACAAGCCGCTGTCAATTCGAGTATTCGGTTTTCCCATCTAATTCGAGCAACAGGTAGCAGGAAAACAAATGTGAGCGAGGTGCACGTATGTCAAAAGTGACAAATGTGCCACAAGATCAAATAAGCGCACACAGAGGTTTACATGAACGCCTATGACTTCCATTTCTTGCTATATCAGACAGCATGTTCAGTTGACCCAAATGGCGTTCAGTCATTTCTTCATCTGTTGTAACCGGATCGACAGTGTATAATGCGTCGGATGGCTATAACGGATAACAGAACAACGGATACTCACAGGACGGATAACTGAACAAGAAATAACGGATGACGGCATGTACGCGATTAACCGGGAACTTCCTAGCCAATCCAAGGCATACAGACAGAAATGAAAAGGCTGGTCTTCAGACAGAGGTTTGCCACTTCGCTCAGTCCGACGGCCACATGGTCACAAACTCGTTCGTATTAGTAAGGTTTGTGAACCATGTGAAAACAAGGTCAGAAGCGCACCAATCGGGAGTTAAGGCAATTCAGCGAAACACTAATCAAAAAGGAGAGTGTAGGGTGAGTTGCAAAAAGTAAGAACCACGGTTCTAGTACGTTCGTAAAAAGTGGAGAATCAGGGATCCGCATGGAATCTGACATTTAATTAAAACAATGACATATCAGGCCTCTCGCAACGCAAACAAAACGTTTTTCCTCGGAAACGAAGACTTTCTCGACATTATCAACCACGTGGGAGACCCGAGTTAAATTTCAATAACTAGGGACAGTTGTGGTCGGATGTCTAAGCAGATGTGCACGTTCCACATTAATGAGTCAGAGCACTGCTCCACAGAGCAAAGTTAGGCGCGCACACACATGGTAAGCTAACCGTTTAAACGACTGTGGGACTAAGTTCACATGCTGTCTTCACAAACAGCACGTTGGTAACAGTGCAAGCCGATATGCTAATGACAAGTAACTAAGGTGATAAACGATCGCAAGCGGCATATCTGCGATAGTGTAGATATCCATGGCCAACCTAATTTCGTGACACTTGACAAAATGTGAAAGTGCGAAGTGCACATAATACAGACCAAACTTACGAGTTAATCGATTCAACATGACCCGTGTGTTATCCGAAGAGGTATATGAAACAATGTAACCCTCACATTCGTGGTCTGTCGGTTCGCTAACTGGTAAAATCCATACTCTAAAATCCGCTGAGCCTTCGAGTTTCCTTTTCAACTTAGCACGCGGTAGAAGTAGATAGGCTAGATCGGGCATTCCTAATAAACACCACGTTAAAACAAGGTGATATATTTCACTGGAACCCAACTACGACGGAGAAAGCGCCAGAAACCAAGTCGGGTAACCGCGTGAAAAGCAATCGTTACGTAAAAAATACCTCTGCGAAAAGTTTTGTCGATGTTCCCGTCAGTCGCAAATTGAGGATACGCTCACCACACCAACAAGCCTGTCCATTCTACCTGTGTTTGGCTCTTACAGTGGTTCAGAAGCTGCTGTACTATGTGACCAACGAGAACCTCAGAGGTGACAGAGTTGAACTTAACACAGTTGTGTTCAGAAGACGGTAAGAAGCAAGAGTTGGTTTGGCATGGAATCTAACATACTGTACACGAATTTACCATCATATTCATAAAATGGCCGTCTTAGTTGTTACTCAACCGAACCCTATTTAATTAAGCACTTATCGTACTTCCAGGCATTCGTTTGCTGTTTCTCACGTCTATGATGAATGGTAATTTCATCGCCATCTCGTGAGAATCAAAAGTGATATGCAGTACCACACACTGATGTTAAGATCAAGTTATCACATTACTTCCGTGGATATCATATGACGCTGTGGTACCCAAGTTCAAGATGGAAACAACTGGTGATAAGCGACACTCACTAGACCTTTCAAATTGGTGGGACGAAATACGATCACTTCTATTTACAACCATTCGCGACCATTTTCGGAAAAATCCATGAGATAAAAGTTCAGAAAAGGAATGCAGTAAAGTTTTGATAATCTGAACTCGGATGATACTCCAGTCCTCGTTAGACAATTGTCAGGAACACTACAATTAAACAGGCTACCCTCCACACCCGCAAATAAAAGAGCCGTTCAAGCCAGCCGTAATGCCACCCAGAGCGTTCGTCCACCAGTTAAGTCTTCAAAACAAGACGTAAATTCATGCGCCATCTGGTTCATGTACCTTATTGAAACACTGTCGTTGGCCAATACAAACAAGAATCAGGAAAGACAGCATCCGGTTACTCCTTGATAAAAATGTCTTTCACATTTGTTTAGGTCGCTTGATTAGGCAACACCAGGTAATCCTTACAGAAACCCTTCGCAAGTTTGTGATGCAACTCCCTCCAGCCACTGCTGTATTTTGTCAGGAAGATCAGTCAATATTTGGTCATAAACTTTGTCGAATCAGCAGCAGCTCAATAATTCCGTATCTGCAGCGTTCTTCTGGAACAGCCCACTTAGCAAGTTTACACAGTTGTTGGAATCTCTGCTCAGTGCTTGTTTGAATCACACAACGGCAGCCTAACTGCCGGTAACGCTCCGCACGTGTTGATATGGCAGGTGATTCGTACACACTCAGGCGCACCTCGCCAAAACAGGACTCAAACTCGTGGTAGCTCGCGTTGGAGAGAACCAGCAGTGCACACCCATACTAAGACCACAAGGTGGATCTCGCTGAAGGTTATCTCGAATGAGAGAGCAATGTCTCGGTCAACGTTCAGTCCTAAAAGCGTGAGCAAGTGATCGACTGAACAGATGAAAAATTACTCTGCGACAATTCAACTGTCAGGTGAGCCTGACGGAGCATCAGTTGGTACAAGAGTCAGCAGTCGGGGAGCCAATGAGTGTTCAATCTGCCCAAACAAGTAAATCTGGTAGTCATTCGCATCCGTCTTGGTTCGGAATCCACATTCAAAATGGCAGTGTGCCACGATCCTTAGACGATTGCTGACTATTCTAGGCGAACATAATCTCATCCGATCAGATCAACACCAGTTTAAACCACATGACTCTCAAGCCTAAATAGTGGTTAAATACATACGCATGAGTTTAGTATCGGTGAATGCCATCACAATCCATGGGTTTTAAATACGTTAAACCATGGTGAATTTAAACAATGCATCAAACAAAAGATAACAGGACTGAAATCGTTGCAGTTCAAGCCCTAGAATGTGTGCGATTGGCGTTACATGCACATAGGCATTAGAAACAAGCGATAGGGATAGATATCAAGTGAAGTTTCAATCATCATAACGTGCTCGACGTATTTTATTGTGAACGGGACCCACAGTTAATGACAAAGTTTGTACTGAAATAAATTGTCCACTTAGCTTGCATCAAAGCAAGTACGAGACTCCAGTTTCGTCAATCACCACATCTAGAAGCACGGCCACAACTTGGTATGAACGGTGATCATGATCTGACCAAACGCGATGAACTAGAACATGAAGTGTAAGTGAGAACGCTACTTTGTGACACTGAATACTGGACCAAAACTAGTGAAATAGTCTGATCATCTTGAAAGAAAAACACTCTTCACCCCAATGTTCATCTATTTATTCCAATGCTCAAGAATTATCAGACCGGCAGAAGCGATTATATTGAACGAAAAGGAGTAGCGTTCTGTTAACTGACTGAAATTTGGGAGTTTTGTTTACGACAAACTGGACAGTTGGTAGAAGCATACTTTGCGTTCAAATAAACTCTCCAGCTGACCTTGTGTGAAAACAGATATTTTCGAAATTAGTGGAAAACCCTGCAGGTTACAAAGTGGGTCAAAGTAGGAGGTCATCCGCGCCTTTTTTTCTGCTACTTGGTGGTATAATTTACCGCGTGGTGGTCCACTCTGGATGTTAACATTCGGCGGAGAACTATTGCGGCCAAAAGTATCGAGTGGTTACATTGAGCGCATCCACGTTCACAGCGCGTAACCTACAATGTCACGATTGGGCGAAAGTTAAGCTGGCTATTCCAGCTTAGAGGTGGGTGTTTGCGATGGAGGCTTGAGATGTCAAATTTCGAATGAGAGGCCGATACTACTAAATTACGCGAAAAATGTATGCAAAACTTCAAATCTAAGAACGTACCTAACAAGACCACAGCTTAACGCCTCCGTAGCATCGAAACGTCTAGCAGTATAGATCAACTCCCGTAATAAGCTATCATTACCAATTATTCTCGGCATTCGCTGCAAAATGCCAACATCTGCGGCTATGCTCAGTTCCATCTCCTGCAAACAAAAGGAACGCCACCAAGATTGCCATTAAGGATAAAATTTATGGTCAGCAAGTCAAGCTAAATAATACAGACAGGATTGTGAGTTGAGAAAAAAGCATGGTGAGAATAACGCAACCTGTATAACAATTAAACGAGCTCGTTGTCAGGTGCAAGTTTTGGGCTTTTTTACAAAAGTCATTGTTGAGGGACAAAAGTTTGTGTGTAAAAATGCACAGGAACGACCAATAACCATTGAGCTGGTAACCGTAATAACTCTACTCTTATCCAGCCGTGTGTGTGAGGGAAATTAAGCGAGCATCACACACTACCTGTATCGAGGTGAACAATACAGCTATTTTCGTAAAACATATTAGTTGCATACGAGACTGTCTCGATTTCTGCACGTGTGGTCGGCAAACAGTTAGAAACATAGAATATATATGAGAATCCAATTGATTTGCTCGTTTGGTAGATGCTCCATATCCGCACATTTTCTGTCCCATCTGTTTCTTCGACGCTGTGTAACACAAAACAAAACGAGCAAAACTACGATAACAGCTCTAAACCATCACCAAATTGACAAATCGTACCACACGTAATCCTTGTTTGCACTCCACAGGTACAGACAACCTAAACCAGCTCCGAATATGCAACCCTCCGCGTTATGAGTCGCTTTGTTTATTGTATGTATCCATACTGTTACAAGCCCCAAGTATGCGGATGATGACCCGCTTTACGTTCTCCTGTGTATTTTGCAGTTAATGCAACTCCAACAAGTGGAATGCTATGTAGCGCGTGAAACTCGCCATGACCCATGTTTTCAGAGTATAGAATAAAACGAACTGACGATTTGGGTTCCATATAGAAACCCAAAAGAACACCAACAAGTTGCGCTAAGATAAAAAGTTTGGTAAAATGCACGATGATTGGCGGCTAGCCGCTTAACGAAGGGAAAGAAGATCGATCAACCTATTCTATCGATCGCTAGAGGAGCTCATACCGTTCGTACATTTTCTAACATTTGATTCTAACACTTTGGAGTATGGCGTATTGGTCAAACAATACAACCACACGCAAGTGGAAAATATGCCAATGAAATCACCCAGTGCAACTTCTATTGGAATGCGAACCTATGAGAAACTAATCAAAGGTAACCCCTAATACTTATCTACCTAAACTGAGATATTTGATGTTTTTCGACCGTATTGGATAATACACCGGCGGTCACGGTCAACCATTAGGCGATCGCAATGCTCTTTGTTTGAGGGTACCTCTTCCATCCCCCTTCTTCCTGATACGGAAGACAGCAGTGCCGCAATTATAAAATAGTTCTGCTGTATGCCCATACGATCGTGTCTCACTACCTAAGCACTCCTACGTGGTCAGTAGTGCGACATACAATCTTATGAGTGTCACTGCTTTTCGTTTGACTGCTCCCCGTTGGCCTGTCTGACAAGGTCGCACCCGGAAGGACCGGAATCCTAGTCGGCATAGCCAGCCGGATCAAAACACTAAACAAGCCCGACCACCTTGCCAAGGTAGCAGTATAGGTCGGGGTTCAACACAGAGGACTACGGCAAAGAACCGATAGAATATTCAGTGGCAATGACAGGAAGTACTACGCAGCCTATGCCCTCAAACGTGATGAATCTTGAAAACAGCGTTATCACAAAAGGTACAAACTTACTGGATTTGACACACGTAGATCATAAAGCGGTAAATGATCATGCATGTGAAAATAAAGCTCTGCATCCCAGAAACAGCGCCTTATAAACTATTTCAAGTTACATGTTTTTAGGAAACGCAAACTAGTCTCAAAAGATAGTGTGAAAATTCAAAATAGAACAGCGGATTATTACTCTCAAGTAGTGTGGCAGATATGGCAATTTAGAAGAGATACAACTACGAAAGCTCCGAAATTCCGCTCGAGTGGAACCAGTGACAGAAGTAGCATAACCAGAGGCGGGAAATGCCCTTCCATCTAAACCACGACATCCAGTAGCTCAGCCTCTGAACCAGCCCCACGTGGTACCGACAATCCTATCTGGTTTGGATGTACTAGTTACGTCCATTAAAAACAATGAAAACTAAGCTAACGTCCTGCGCCGGTATGCATCGGTACACAGGAAAGGCGAGTGTGCTTGTGTATAGAATACGGCTAGATCTGCAAACCGAACACTGATTTGTCGGTGCATGCTTGTATGAATCCACGGAAGGATGAGGCAAAACAGCAGGTGCTCAGGCCGGCACAAATCTTACACTGCATCGAGAAAAAGATATGTATATCAACATTTCGTTTATTCTCAACAGTCGCAAACGCAAAACATTCCAATTATGTACATCATACAGATAAGACCAAACAGGGGCAAGACACTTACAAATACACCAAGTATCATGTGATCGCGACCACGGCAACCCGATAGGCTGTCTCAACCACTTTTGTCCACATAACGTCGGTTGGTAAGTTCTGATAAGTATCGCTTCGCAGAACGCCGGTAATTCTGGGTTTCGATTGCGTTAAGGTAGCTTAACTAAGTTTAATGGGTCAACTTGACCTGTTATCATGACGTTTGGCAACCGATGACTTTGTATTTCGAGCAGTCATTTCACTAAGTTGAGCCTGATGCGTCATCAGTCGTTTGACCATTTCAGAGTGTGCTCGGCAACTCTCTATGATGGTTGTTGCATTTGTTCTGTCTAGGTAAACGTCACTGCAACTGTAACTGAAGTGGTATACAATAGGAGAAACAGGAGAGTTTGAAAAATAACTTTAGTGATTGCGAAGATCTGGGCCTTTGGTGGTTTGGGATGAGTGCAACTGCACAAAGGTTCGAGCCAGAACAGATTTTAATTAGTGCTTTATGTCGCTGGCTAGATGATTGCCTTTGAATGGTGAGAACGGGGAGACATCCTTCTTCTGAACCGTAAGTACAGACTGTGCTCTCCACCGTATTACGTGCCTCGATGAATGTGTCGGGGTGTCCACTTGCTTGTAAGGTTTGTTCCACCAACTCCTGCTCTGTCTGCAGTTTGTCAGGAATACAAATACCCTTGGCATTATGAATGGAAGGTATTCGAAAAGTGCAAAAACATGGTGCACCTCTAAACCAGATTTCGTACATGAACAATTCTGCTTACCATAAAGTTCTTCGATTTTGGATCCCACCCGTAAAATTTTAGCACCACATTGCCTGAAGAACTTCGTTGAACTAGCTGGGATCTTAGAAAACACTGTGGTGAGTACTAGAGTAATGTATTCCATGGATATTGCTTCTCGTTTAACAAATGTTTCTCTTCGAGAGAGTTGATTTCCCACGCGATTCTATCTCCTGTTAGAACTGTAGTACAAAGGTCTCACTTTATTGTGCATAGAGAACAGTCCTTTCCATTTTGAGGGATTTGCTTACAAACAGATAGACGGTGTTCTTATGAGCAGTTCGTTAGGCTCAAGAACAGCATGAATGATTGGGCGGTAAGTCCCGGATTATATAACTAAGTCGTTACAATGCGAACGATACGTCAGTCATATTTCAATTATTACTGACGTTGCTCACTTGTACTTGTTTTCAAAATCCCTTAATAATAATCACTCTATCCTATCTTCGTCTCAAAATTGTGTCGAACAACAGTTTACATGTTTTGGAGGTACTCATTACCAGACGTGTGGATGGTACGTTACAGCGCCCTGTTCACCGCAAAGCAAAGCTTTGCTCCTAGTGCATACAAATGAGTTTTGGTTAAAACACTGCTTCATAGAGCCAGGCGTATTTATACTTTTGAAAAAACGTGAGCAGAACAAGAGCCGCTGGGACGAACCCTACTAGCAAACAGACACTTGTCGGAACCTTTCCGTCACACTCAAAGGCTCTGTCCACCCGTCCCAATATGGTGTCCCCCAGGGTTACCCAGTGTCGCCGATATTCATTGTGGCAATTGATGGGGTGGACTCCATGTTGACCACAGCTTGGCTACCAGTTTGACGATACACTGGTCGACGGCTTCGCCTAAGTCAACGACGCCATCCTCATGGTCGAGAATCCGACGCATCTCTCTGAGCAGCTTGCAGCCGCCGCCAGTGCTCTGGCGCTACCCAGACAGAAGATCACGCGGAAGACTAAACTCACCGTCATCTATGGCAAGCACGTGCACAAAGCGAGTGCTGTCGCTGAACAGGACACCATCCATTCACTGAGCGCTTCTGACAAGGTGATTTATCTTGATATCCTGTTCGCCTGCAAGAGCAATGTGTTTACCAATCACCAACTGCAGCATCGTACAAGGTTGGGTGAAACTACTGAAGCAGCATCTTCACTCTGAGACAGCGTCTGCTCCTGAAGACAAATCACGCGAGAGTTTACAGTCGAATCGACCGAAAAACGCCCAAATCTATGGACTTCTCAGGGTGGAGGAACGTGGTCGAAGGCTATTAGTTTGGTCCCATCATGAGGGAGGTCAACGTTAGGTAAGTGTCCAGGGCGTGATAGTGACGAACAAAGAAGAGGCCAATGCGTCGTGAACAAACAAGTTCTATCCTACGCTGGACGATCGTGATCTTCAGGAAGTTTCTCGCTCCATTCTCCATTTAGTGTTTGCCTGATTCAGATCGCATTTTTCGCGGGATCTTCATTCCCCAACAGCTGGGTGAAAACGCGTGTTGGTTAAACAACAACATGGTCACAAAATATGAAGACCCTGACTGTTCCATTGAGCAGAGTGGGTAGATGGTGAGTGTCTGGCTGTGGTCCGCGTAATCACTCAAATAGCTGGTTGGGAACGCTATCGGAGACGGCGGTGTGCAGTAGTCAATGGCGTACCTACATTCATACCATCTTCAATTCTTCCGCCTAGTCCTCTTTTACTATTTTGCTTAACCCGTTCAGTAGCACTTCCTTGTTCTAATAGATCCCCCATCACTACTGGGGTGACTGACGGTCCGTGCCACGGTACCGTCCGAACAGTTTCAAAGCCGTTATGAGGAGGAGAAAGAAGTAGATCTTCGCTCACGCCATCAAGTTCAGATGCGACCTTCAGCGGACTAAGATTCCGATTTATTTAGGTGACCGAAGTGACCCCCAGTTCCCCAATGCAGCAACTGCGGTCAATAAGAAAACCTTGCTCGCACTAATCAATCGTGTCGGAGCGCAAATGAAGTGCACTGTGCTCAACACAACCGCGTGATCAAAGACCTGGAGAAGAAAGACTATGCAATCTGGACTACACGGTCTTCGAGGAGCTACGAGCACCAACGGAAAGCTCGTTTATCAGGCCCGAAATAACCACCGTTAGTGACGACGAAGCTGTGGCACTGGGCATCAGCACAGTGGATGACAAGTGAAGCGATATTGCCTGGACCCACAAGACTGCGAAGTACGCGACCGACCCCCATAATGTAGCCATTCAGTCGGCTCTTCATGGGTCGTTGTGTGGATTCACCATCCGACACTTGTGAGCAACACATTTTGCGGAATCATGCAACCTTTTGCGATGCGATTCTTCGGCTAGGACTGCCCACTTATGCGATCTCTAATGGTTATTTCTTGGCTACTCTGGGTTACCTGGAAATCTATGGCAACTATATGTGGGAAACTTGCTGCTGACTGTTATCACTCTTCTGACGTTTACCTCATTATGAATGGTCACTTTTCCCTCCCGATGCATGTTTTGACTGTGTTAGCATTCCGGTACCTTGAGTAGCGTTTGATTTTTTACAAACCACCCTGTTACTTTCAACACATCAAATAGAACACTTTCACGTAATGACTACGGAGTTATTAACATTCGCTACTCTTGCGGAAGAACTTATCGGGTGTTTAGTGTTGTTACCAGAACAGCACTCCACAATGGACAGCCACTTTGATTTGCATTCCATTTTTTGTTAACACTTCCGTTGTTTAACTTTTTGTGTCAACGATTGCCCACACCTTGAATGAAGCTTTGTAAAGTACCTCTGAAAATAAACAATAAATAGAAGTAACAGCAGATGTGTTATTTGTACACATGGATGAAGAGAGACTACGTGCTGACTCAGCAACAAAGAGAAAACGAGTATGTAGATGAAGGTGGTGACAGAGGAGAAGTGAAACGACAAAAAAACGGGGGGCTTTCCTTGGGTTCAAAACATACGCCAAATTGAATTATTCCCGACGATTTTTAACATTTATTTCCGTCGGGGAATTCGCCAGTTCCCCGAAAATATTGTAGCAAAAAGACAAACAAAGTGCACTTGTCAATGACCACCACAGCTGCCGTGGTCATGTACTTCTCCGGTCTTCACGAACGTCCCCAGCCTTCGTGTCCACATCACGCCTAGCTTGCAATGTTTAAACTTGTGTCTGGCCCAGCCTTTACGACCTTGCCCTGTTACTAGTCACAAACCCTATAAATATGAACGGGTTGTGACCATTTTGTCTTCAGACTGAGCGATATAAAGCTCTGTTGGAAGGCCAGTTTTTTTCCTGTGTTCATGTGTTAGCCTCAGGTGGATGGGTTGGCCGGGAAGTGACGAATTAACGGCATACACTCCGTAGCCCGTCGTTCACTACCGCTGTCATTCGTTTTGCTATCCGCCGTACTATTAATCGTTGTTCCTTTATCAGTTGACGCGCTCGTAGGTCGTAGCATCAGTTACGACCTCTTTCTGAAAACAAGCATTTATGAAGAGAGACAAAGTCGGTCACGACAGAAAGCAAGGCAATCGTCCAAACAATGAATACGTCTTACGGTCAAATCGTTCATCGTCTCGGGCCGACGATTCTCAGCGTCGTTTGGATCCCGGTCGGGAAATCGAATAGAACAGAGACCAAACCTGACTCTAGTATTTTTTTATACCTCTATGTTAGTTCATTGGCTGTGATCAACTCTTCTCTCCCCAAGCCACGCCCAGAAGTCGTAAATAAGACACAGCATAGCAGACACTGTGCAAGCATGCGGAAAACGTGTTTCGGTTGTCTTGACCGGTGTAGTAAGACAACTGCGCGTGAGGGAAGGCAATTTGATCCCATCACATACAGTTGAACGGCACATTGCTTACATGATGCTACCACAGCATGCAATTATTGCAAAAGAATAGATGGCCCGCGAAGATCAACGATTGTCCTTCAACAAACAACAAATGTCATGCTGTCATTGGAGACAGTCCCAATTTAGAACTAGCCGGGCTTTTGCCATAAGTAAGAATACATCATACCGCCAGTTGTAGTACAAACTCCGGGGTGAACAAAACTCTTGACTAAATCCAGGTTACAGACGACTAGATATTCTATCAGGCTTACTGTGTGGTCGAGAAATTGTGCAGTCTACTGTAAAGTCAACCACAGAGAGGTGATGTACTGAGTAAATGTAACAGGAGAGAAGGAAACAGATTCACTTAGGAAGTTAACACTAGCTTACCTTCACTTGAAACCAGGCGTCCTCAGTGCAGTAGCGTATGTCCGCAGCACAAATCATATTCACAGCACCACCAACGCACGCACCGTGAACTGCAGCAATCACCGGCTTGTTGCACTAGCAGCCGATTAGGAAAAAACACAAGCATACTCGTTCCAACCAAGTGAAGGATTCTTGAAATTCCTGGATGATACGTCTCAAGGACAAGGCAAATCTGGCAGCGTCTTTGGAGTGAATTTCATGTAAGATGGCCCACAATCCTGCAAAATCTAGACCTTAGATACTCAGTTAGGTCATTGTGAAGTGACTACTAACCTGATGAAAAAGCTTTGCCTCTACCAGACAAAACAACACTTCGAATAGATTTATCGACTTGGATGGCCTTAAAAATTTCCGTGGTTTCCCTAACACGAGACAAATAAAAGATGGCAGTGGTCATTATTGATCACCATACCTCCAAAATTTTACGGACATGGCATTAAGCTTTTCAGCTCGATTTAATTGCAGATGTGCGACATTTTTTGCAGGTCGATCAATGGCATAGGTCTCCCAGGATTGGTCATGCAGGTGGCGAACACGAAAGCCTTGAGATGTGGGTGCCCACGGAAGACAGCGAATACATTGCCTTAAAACGGGAATCATGCTGTCAAAACAACGGAAAATACACACATACACTGTGAGTAAAATGAAATACGAAAGTTAATGGTATGAACAGGTGTGAACATACGATAAAATAAACACAGTTATGGTCAACTGATAATGTACGCACTATAGGAAATGGCATTTTTGATCCTGAACTATTCCTCTACATTGACATGCTGGTCAGGGGTGTGTAGTGCATCGATCCGGTGGGCCATGCTGAATAGAACTTCATTCCTTTTATGCGCAACCTTGTCAAACGGACCAAATGGGAGCAGTTAGACTAAAAGCATGTGCACTTATAGGACGGAATGTCCCATTATTGACCGAGTATGATTGCTCAGGTAGTGAGGCACGATCCGATGAGCATACAGCAAAATTATTTTTATAGTTGCGACACTGCTGTCTCCCAAATACGCAGGTAGGTGGTTGATGAAGCTGCTCAAACAAAGAAGCACACTGACTACTCCACGAATGAAGGCGACCGCCGAGAAATTAGCTCCTACGGTCGAGAAACTATCGGGATCATTCAAAAGCATAATACAAGTTCGAATATATAAACTGCGCATAGGATTGATCAGTCAGGTAGCATCATCATAGACAGCAATAGATCACTGGTTCACCATGAAGAAAAACAAACAAACCCTATATAGGAAGAGAGAAGGAAAAAAGAGGGTGACTGGAAGGGACCTAACTACTGAAAATAACTACGTTTATATTCAAACATTCAACATCAAGGTGCCTACACCTTTCAAACAAACAAACAACCGAGCTGCAAGTGAGAGTAAGGCATCATCAACAAGACAACTTCCTAACGGCCTTCACTGCCCCGGTCAGTAAATGAACTCACTCCACAGACAACTCGACCAAACAACGACAACATTCACGCCACTGAGCTCGATTAGCCGCCATCTCACCTAGTGTCTCCAACCACCGACTCTGTGAGTCGCGAGGACCCCAGCCCGGGAGA
>QNGE01003199.1:21084-31187 GCA_008508345.1 Paragonimus westermani
GGGACAACGAAAAAGTCGCCATTCGAGCTAATGTATGGGCGCGTGCCACGCTTGCCAGTCGATCAGGAGATTGGTTTATGGGGAGACCGACGGATGAGCACGCGTGAATTAGCGGCAGCTCGGAGATCGGCCAACTGAAACTTGAAAAACACACAAGAAGCTTCTAAGGAGCAATCGACTGCGAGGTCATCGGGTCGGAGGACTGTGTTTGAACCTGAATCTAAGGTCAAATACCGAGACCGGCGGAGCGCGGGGGCAACAGGACCCGGATCTAGAAAGTTCCTGGCGAAGTGGAGGGGACCGTACGTAGTAGTTGAACGTCGTGGCCCAGTGTATCTGACAAAGAATGAGAAAAGTCAACATCGGAAGCCAACTTTGTAAATGGTACGACACTCCGATCAGAAGAGAATGCACACCATGTGTGTCAACGGCACCGCGGCCGGCATACAGATCGTCGAGAGAACGAAGAGAACCTGAACGCTTTTTGTTACGACTGGAACAATCTTTGCGGGGGGTGGGGGGAGGAGTGTAGTGAGGATAGATGGTCGCACCATACTACTCACACCACTATTCAGTAGTAGCATGGATCGAAATGATCGCGGGATAAATACGGGAGAGATATGGGAAGGATCATTGGAAGGCAGGATGATATCTAATGGCTTCCGCCACATGACTGGACTGAGACATGGTGTCTAAAACGACTGGAGCGTCCTCAGAAGAGTGTGGTGTACAAATGAGTGTTTTTGTTCCTAGTCCCGTTGAGACGCTTGAGTGGTGAATTGGTTTCTCCAATAAAACAACGTCCGTGTCATCCGCTTTCTGGATTCACAACGCCAGGTCTTCTCCTTATTACTTTCTTGGGCGGTTTCAATTCAAGTACGATTCCTAGGGTTATTCGAAGTCCCTAATCCCGAGTATCACAAATTGGCGTCGCGGAAGGGAACTGCCACTTCTGCCTCCACAAAATAAAGACAAGGCCGAAGAATTGGACACCTTGGCCGGACAGCTACGTACCATGGCAACGGGTGCACGCAGACTATTGTGGACCACATTCTGGTGTTAACTGATTCATACTCACGGTGGCCAGAAGTATTTATTACAATCTCACCTCTCACGGCATTTACCATGCAAGCATTTCGTAAATGTTTCAGTCGCGAAGGCATTCCGCAGGTGTTGGTGACAGACAACGGGTCACAATTTTGTTCCGCTGAAATGAAACAGTGGCTTGACAGCATCGGGTGTCGTCACTTGCGAACGGCGCCTCGACATCCATGTTCAAACGGGACCTCAAAAAATCTGGTGAAAACGCTCAAAAGTGCCGTGAGTTCCACTAATCCTGAAACATTTGCTGAACTGGATGTGTTTCTCGATAACTTTCTGCTTCAATACAGGAACGCAGCCAATTGCACAACGAAGGAGAGCCCAGCGGTGCTATTTAAATCAAGACGACTAAGAGCATCACTTCAGTGTGTGATATATTTTCGTGGAAACGATTTGCGACCTGCCAAAGGATTGATCACTCACCAGCTAGACAGCACAATGGTAGAAATTACTGACCTGCACGATGCCACCATTGATCGGAGACACACTGACCAAATCCAGTTTCGAAGTACTGAAAAAGTGGCCATGGAGGAATCAGAACACCCTGTACTGCATGTGTTCGATGCCTCGAGAAGATTAGAACTGTTGGCAGATATGAGTGCGGAGGCTTCTAGAAGAGGGGAAGGTTTTGGTGGAAATCTCGATTCACACAACAGAAGATCTGACAAATGGCCAATCCAAATATCGTGATAAAGATACAACATCAGGATTGGACGAACGGTCTCAGTGTTGTGCCTTCCGTTATTCGCCAATTCATCTGTTCCGTATTCCACCAATTAACATACAGTTTATGATGTTGCATGTGCTAATGAGATCAGCCAAGGACAAGTTCCGATTTCTTTAATACCGTTGTACATCAATAAATACGGCGCCTCAGTTCATGAATAGCAATTGCTTACTGCTGCCAGTACCAGGTCTTCTCCTTATTACTTGCGTGGGAGATTTCAATTCGCGTACGATTCCTAGGGTTATTCGAAGTCCCTAATTCCGAGTATCACAGTTGTCACTTACTTTTGAGTTTAGGTTAGACAGGTTAGTATTCAGGCAAATCTTTTCATCAGCTATTGTTTGCACTTTCTGGCACATTGCTCACTCATATGGCTACGGCTGACTGGTTTGAGTTGGTGAGTGCTCGCCTTGATCGGTCTGCATACATGGGTCAGGTGGAGCTTACTCCCCCTCTTCGAAATTCACCAGGCTTACATGCCTGTTCCTATGTGCTTGCAGTTTGATGCTGCCCGTCTGATTTTCCGTTTGTGTATCCGTTTCCTTGTTGCCTATCCACGTGTTTTCCAGTTATACCGGTTCACTGTTCCAATGTGCTGGCATGTATCTTTGTTCTCGTTCAGTTTTCGTTCCCGATAACTGCTTTCCCTACTCTTTCGATCGTTTCAGTGAATTTTGTTCGTTAATTACTACATGAAATAAGAACATAGGCATTCGATCTCTCTCTCTCTCTCTCTCTAGAAACCTACTAGCCTACGATTGAGAACAGCACAGTCATCTCGGCAAATGCAAAATGCCAGGTGTTAATCACGTCTGATAGGTCAAGTGGCAGTTATTGTCGGAGGAGCACTAACAGACACCTGGAGTAAGGTGTGTTGGTGACCACTCGCTGTGCACTTAAACGTACATTCACTACGGTTTTGTAGACTGGACACTTTAGTATTTCTGACTTGGAGGAGCTTGAAAAACTTACAGTGTATACGGCTGCTTTTGTCTCTGTAGTGTTGTTGAGACTATCGAATCCATAGGTCACCGTGTGTGTTGTTTGGCAACTGGTAACCCTCATTCTCTAAATCTCCGCGATCTGTACCTCAGTGCTTCTTTTTTCATATGACCGTTTCACACCAAATTAACTGCGATATGCATTTATGGTGGTATGCTTGACCGATACTTAGCAAGAGCATTCGTAAGTTTTTTTTAAAATACTGTTATGGTTACCATTTTCGTCGGTTATACTGACCAGGATACTGGATCTTAAACGATTGCTAGACAATAATCGGAACGTCGCTTTCGTGATAATTCTTAAACCGTTCAGCCAGTGTATGCTGAGAAGGACAGTTCCAAAGGATGAACATGACGTTTCAGCCATTCAGGAGTAGGTTGCTTGAAATCAGCATGCATAGTTGCGGCATTAACTGTTTGGAGTCTAGGCAACCAGTTACAATAGTTCGTGAGCAGTATCCGTAGAAACACTGAACATTTCAATACTATAAAAAGGATTGCAACCAAACGTTATTGCAAATGATGAGCAAATAAAACTTGCGCAGTTACATGGAGCTGAAACCTGAGTATGGTGGAACCCGGTAGATGATGATATATATATATATATACCGTCAAAAGTTCAAATTTCGTGTGCACTAGAGCTCTTTTGGGTTGAGTATGACCTGGACGGAACAGCTCTGGACAACCTGAACACAAATGTTTGTTAACCCAACATCATTACTTATAGAGTATGGTATAGAGGGTGGTCACATTAGGCAAACGACTAATTCATTCGGTCCGCCGAACTTAAAAGCTACTGGATTTTCGTGAAGCCATGTTGATCAACCGAAAACAAACGGTGTGGTCCGAGCAAAGTAATGATTCATGCTTAACTTGCCTCTGTTCAGCTGTTGTCGTCACGTGCATCTGCTATGCACTCTCACTATTTTCAGCAGGTGACTGACCAGATAATGTGGGTTGTAAATATTCCGCAATATTGATAACGACTTGGTGTTCTGGCGAAGTAGACCAAGAGACCACAGTGGCCTACGTTTTGAGGTGTTACTCACGTAGTATCGTGGCTGAAGTGTTTACTCTGAGGGACCACAACACCTTCATCTAAGCTCCACAAATTCAGTATCCAGGACGGACAACATCTAACGTCCCATTGCGCGGACGCTTCGGCGCTGCGGTAATCCTGTGTCTTAGTCTATCTGCCCGAAGCGTCATAATGGCTCTCCACTTCACTTTTCCCACGGACATTGTTGGATCGGGATCGGCCAGTCTCGTGCTTACATGCCCACACAATCGTCCTAACTTATGCCAGATAAGCTACGCAGCAAACTAGCTGATCATGTGTACAAGCACTTACCGATTCGTTTGGTGGTTGTTGATCGTTTGCCTTTGGTTATTCATCCTTCATAGGCCTGTATCATTTTGGATCGATCAATACATTTTGCACTTTAGGGCTTACCAATTCGTGTTCGGCTTATCCGAACAGGGAGTTTTTAAACAGTTGGTGGCTGGAATGACTGAAGCAACATTATTGGAACTGTTAAGGCAACAACAGAGCCAAACGCAGCAGCAACAGGATCAGATCAAACAGCAACAGAAAATGATGCAGCATCATCAGCAAGCTTTTTGGAGCGGCAGCAACCGAATGCTGCTCACTCACAGCACAACCAACCGTCCTTACTACGTCGCGTGCAGCCGCCACTTCGGAACCGAGGCTGAACAATACCTTGGTAACCAGCATTCGTGAGTTTAATTATGACTCAGATAATGGTGTGACATTTTCGTCCTGGTATCAGCGTTACAAATACATTTTCCTAGACGATGCAGGCGCGCTAGACGAATTCGCCCAAGTGCGACTTCCAATGTAGAAACTAGGTGCAGCTGAACACACAATATTGTGACTATATTCTTCCATTGAAGTTTCGTGACTTCACATTGAAAGAAAATGCTGTAGAGCTTTGCTCCATTTTCGGTGAAAGAACATCTGTGTTTGACATTCGATGAAACTGCCTGAAAATTTCTGGACACGCCACACAAGATATCGTAACGTATTCAGGTAGAGTGAACCGAGAGTCTGAACGCTTCCAGTTAAAGCAGATCTCGAACTCACAGTTCAAAGCCATGACATTTGTTGCCGGGCTGACTTCTTCAGAGGGTGCTGATATATGAACCCGTCTTTTAGCGAAACTGGATTCCCCCACAGAGTTTTCGGTCCAGGCTTTAACGGCAGAATACACGCACCTAGTGAATCTTAAACATGATTCACAAATGTTGCAATCGGCCTCCTCTCTCACTGACATAACATCAGTTGACCGAGTTACAAGACACAATCGTCCATCATGTGTTTGTTGTGACGCGCCTTTTCGTGTGCAGCGGCCATCTTCCGTGCGTTGGCTGTGTGGACAGTGGCATTTCGTTCGTATCGCAGACAGGTGTGTCAAAAGTGTAATCGTATGGGTCACAAGGAATCACACTGCAAGCAATCAACCCAACGCTTTCGTGTACGTCGCCAGTCCTACATGATGTTCACTGCTGGAAATATATGACTTTTCACATTGAAAATCACCAGATTAATTTGCAGATAGATACTGCGTCGGAAATCACAACCATTTCTTGTTTAACGTGGGTCAATCTCGGAGGACCACTGTACAGGCCAACAAACAGAGTAGCCAAGAACGCTAGTGGACACCAGATTCCCCTTCTCGGCGAGTTAACGCGTAGTTTCTGTTTTCGTGACCAATGTGACTCTGGCGTTGGCTACTTATCCCGTAACAACCGCCCAAATCTTCTGGGTATAGATTGGATAGGATGTGCCGTTTAATTCGGTCTGTGAAGCACACGAGGCTATTCATTTGTCGACATTTTCTGATGTGGCTGCATTCTCCAATAAACCCTACAGTGATTTTGCGCAACAGCTACCAGATAAGTTTTCCGACATTTTAAGGACAATTTAGGCAGATGTACACAGATTATACCCAGGAAACAGACCAGTGTCTTGTCCCAAGCGTCCTGAGCCATACTCAACAACAGCATCATTAAAGGCTGCATTAGACCGCCTAGGTAGCATAGGAGTGTTGACAAAGGTGAACTACTCCTCTTGGGCAGCCCCCATTGTAACAGTGAAAAAGGTCAGCGGTTCCATTCGACTTTGCGGTGATTTCTCAACGGATCTGAAAAAGGCTTTGCAGATACATGAGTACCCGCTTCCTGTACCAGAAGACCTAATTATCGGAATCCATGGTGGCAAATATTCTCGAAGATCGATCTCTCTGATGCATACCTCCAAGTGGAGGTGGAAGATAGTTGCAAAGATCTACTTACAATAAACACAAATCGTGGATTGTACCGCTACAACAGACTTCCATTCGGTAGTAAATGTGCATCAGCAATATTCCAGCAAATTGTGCATGCCATGTTTAATGGGCTCTCGTTCTACATGGATATTATCATCATTGTAAGCCTCTCATCAGATGAGCACAAAACACATTTACAAGTGTTTAATCGTAGACTAGATTGCGGATTCACCGTACGGAAACAGAAGTGTAAGTTTATCTTGCCTCAAATCAAATACCTGAGATTGATCCTTGATTGCAATGGTCGTCGTGCGGACCCTGTTAAAATTTCCGCGATCAAAGACCTCTCTTTTCCAACCAATCGAGTACAGTTACAGTCAGTTTTGGGTGTTGTGAACTACTGTAACAGTTTAGCGCCTAGCATGCATCAACTAGAAGCACCCTCAGATAAGCTGTTATGTAAGGACATCAAGTGGGTTTGGTTTCGTGAATGTCAGTGTGCGTTTGATGACTTCAAACAAATCTTATCTTCTGACCTATCACTGACACAATATGATCCTAATCTCTCAATATTGTGGTTGCTATGGCCTCGGAACTGTGAATTTACACCAATTTCCTGACGGTCACCAAAAGACAGTCAGCCATGCTTCGCAAACAGTTACTCACCGAGAGTAATTATAGTCAGATAGAGAGAGAATGTTTGGCCTTAAGTTTCGTTGTTAAGATGTACCATAAGACGTTGCACGGCCGACGGATACATTGTGCGCGGATCATAAGCTCCTGTAATCCATACTTACCCCACTAAAGGGTATACCTGTTCACACGGCTAACAGACGTCAACGTTGAACCACATTACTCATCGGTTACCATTTTGTGCTGAAGTACATCCAGACAGAGCAGTTTGGTCATGCGGACGCCTTTTGTAGAGTGATTGTACATAAGGCCACTAACCAACCAAGTGAGGACGTGATCATTTGTTCTGTCGAGGTTGACGCGGATGTGGAATACGTGTTTAAAGAGTCTTTCAGGAATTTTCCTGTTACCTCTGCTATGGTTCGGCGTGCCACTCAGTAAGACCCTGTCTTACAAGCGATAACCTATTATTTACGCACGGGCTGGCCTAAAGAGTTGTATGCAGATTACAAACCATACTTCCAAAGGCGTGATGCTCTAGCGGTTGTGTTTGATGCTGGCGGATCGCACAGTGATACCACAGATCCTGAGAATGCGCGCTATACAAATATTACATTGTGCTCACCTCAGCATAACATCTATGAAAGCTCAGGCACGTAGTCACGCATATCGGCTGGCAATCGACTGCGACATTGAGAGAACGGTCAAATCGTGCGATCGCTGTGCACGTGTTGTAAAAGTATCCGTCAAGGTTGAGTTGCGCTCCTGGTCCCTACCAGATGGTTCTTGGAAAGGAATTCATGCCGACTTTGCTGGTCCACTCAACGGCCAATACTCTCTTATCCTCGTAGATCTCTTTTATAAGTGGATAACGATCGTTCCACTACGCGCAGTTCCTACGATTGCTACCATCTCATATTTAAGTCGCTTATTTGCTCAGTTTGGCCTCCCAGAAATGCGAATGTTTAGGTGATTTTGGCTAAATTTTAGTTTATTTGACCTCTCAGTTTTTGATACCGCCAACTGTTTCTCCATGGTATACTTTTCACGTATGCTGTCCTCAGTTTATGTTTTATTTATCTGTTCGATGAATTTTCATGGGCGTATTGGCTGCCAGTGTATTTAACAAAGCTATAAAACCCGTATGAGTTTACAGCACTATTAAAAAGAATAATAAATAGTCAATGATTTACTTTGGTCGCTAGAGCGTGAGAACAAATAATGGACCGTTAACAGAGAGAACCACACACAAAACAACTGAAAAACTGAAAGCGTTTACTTATCGTTGGTTAGACGATGGTCTGATTGGTCTATTCAAAAAGTTACCAGGTAGGAGATTGGTTGGTCAAAATTACTACAGAATTCCAGCTATCGATGATGAAACACAAACACAACACTCAGTTCATCACTGACATTAAAATCAGGAGCAACAGCATGATCCCTACGTGGGGTTAGCCTACTCAGTACCAGTATAGGAGAATAAAAATACTGTCCTCTATAAGACAAATTCATATTGATTGCGTTGTTCATTTTTGCTAGACTGCGCACAATGCTAAAGAAGTGGTATTCAGTCAGGCAAATCGGTGAGAAAACTGTAGGGTTGTGTGAAACTAGGTCAGTTGAAGCTGCTCAACGTGGATTCGGTTGACTTGTCTCGTGGCCTTGTATGCTACTGTTCGTTTTATGTTGTGAATCGATTACCGCCACATTTCCCTCTAATTCGATAAACTATTTCCTCCCGTCATACTTTCTACGCAATCCATCATAATTTTCTATGCTTCATTCGTCTGTTTTAACGAATGACATACTTGTCGCATGATGCTAATTTGCCAGCAGGCGGCAGCAACAGATTTTCTTCGGGGCTTCCACATCTGATGAGCACTGTTAAACCGTTGTGAACAGGTTCGTGTTTCGTCAATGGAGTGCACGCGATCGATGAATCTCATAATGCGGACACTAGCAGTTATATGAAAATGGTTAACGCTTTACTTCATATCGGAAAAAGAGTTACAATAAGGACTCAAATGTGAAAGTCTCAATGTACGGAATTGCCTAGACGAACACAAAATTCCTTCTAACCTAGTCCCTGTCTCTTCGACTTATTGACCAAACTCCAATCGATTAGAGCATGTGTCTGTCTACCTCCCCTGTTTGACTGCGCATGTCCACGTGTTCTCCGTTCTGCTCGTGACGTATCCACATGCACCACTTTTATGGGTTGCAGAAATTATGATTTCTATTGGTTCCCACTTTCGTGTTCGAGGCCGTATCACTGCAGCTTCATTGGCTTCCGCGACCTTTGCTTAACGTTGGTGTTTGCCCGTCCTTTCTGTTTGTAACTCTTGGCCTAGTTTCATTGTAGAGTTGGATCGGAACGAACTGAGGTTCGTACTTCGTTTATGCATTAATCGTTATATCACCCTAACCTTTGTTACTACGTCCAACATTTAGTGTGTTATTTAATGATCGTGGAAATCGAACGAGTTGCTCAGCATTCATCTGGTGAACGTTACATCCAGTCAAAGACGACTAACGGTTACAGCCGGAATGATGGCAAGGTTAATACGGAAACTCATACCCGGTATCACGCGGGTTGGTATGAGTAGTGGGGAAGCCATGCAAACAACACGGCCATGACAGTTCACTAAACAGATAAATAAAGCATAAACTGAGGACGGCATACGTAAAAAGTATACTATGGAGGAACGATTACTGGTATCAAAAACTGAGAGGTCAAACAAACTAACATTTAGCAACATTCACCTTAACATTCGCAACCCGGAAGCGAGCACATCATGCTCATTGAGGGAACCGTGCTCTTCTCAGTTTTGGTCTGCTCGAACAGAGTGATTCTAGCCGATTCTGTCCAGTTGTGTCCAAAGTGTATTGGGCCTGGTGCTTATCTCCTGGCTAAACGCGACCTGCAATAAATTGCATGAAGTATGTGATGCCATTAAGTTCTTTGACGACCTATGGCATGCCAAACGTTTCGCCGCTTTCTTCACCCGATTGTCAAAATAAGTGTTTTGGGGGCTCGACAATAGTGTCTGGATTAAGTCCCAGGTTCAGTCCTATTGTAGCGAGAAGGCGTCCAATAAAGCACAATCTTTATTGTCCAAATCGCCAGTCACATGCAACACGCTCTCTCTCGTTTATGAGTCATAATCCCAACCCGCAACACGGTTGGCGGCATCCGATTCGGATTAGCCTGTCACAGTGACCGAAGCCAAAGGACGCCTGCGCTTATATATCACTGCAACTGGCTTGCGCTGCACCAATTGCAGTTCCACCAACACACCACATATCCAGTGTAAACCCGAAGGAATAAGACCGGGAGGTGTGCCAGTGGGGCCT
>QNGE01003199.1:41743-69405 GCA_008508345.1 Paragonimus westermani
GAAACGAGTTGGCCGGGTCAACAACGTGACCTGTTTCCATGATGTGCTTTGTGATGGATGAGGTCGGATTTCGTCTCAGTCGTTCTGTTGCCAATGTCCGTTGCGTCATGGCGCGTATCAACCACCTAGGCATATGTTCAGCCATTCTTTGTCGTAGGCATCGATCTGTTCTGCCGATATAGATGTCACCGCAACTGCAAGTGAACTGATAGATTACATGTGAGACAGAACATTTCGGTTGGTCACGACTACGAATAAGCTGAGTGACACTCCTAGTTGAGAGTAGCAGTCGCAATTCAGCCGCAGGGAATGTGCGAGTTAGAGCAGACTGAAATTTTTGACTTACGTCGACTGTGATATGATCGCCTTTGGTGCTGTAGAGGCATCTATCTATGCCCGCCTTCTTACTGTTGTGTTAGTTGAGCGGCTCTTATCAGCTGACTGTACTCGGGAGGAGGGAGGGGATGACTTATTGGCTGATCAACTGCACAAGATCTCTAATCGAGGTCATTCGCTTCCGCCCTCCCCCTCCCCGGGTACAGTCAACGCGTGCACGAACACAAATTAACGATGCGACGAGCCGACCATAGATCACAACTGTGGCACCACTGCGCAGACACAGGTCACGAGGTCAACATAGACCATGCAAAAGTGGTCGCGCGGGCAAAAAATGGAATGGGGGACGGCTTGTGCTGGAAGCCCTATATTCGCGGAATTCGTTCAATCGACACGTAGACATAGACAGTCACTACGTCAGCATCATTGACGATGAAACGAAAAACGAGCGAAGAGAGACCCACAGGCGGACACGGTGAGCAGCAGAACAATATCATTCCGACACATTTATGTTTGATAACGGATCCTAGTGTGGATTTGAAACGTCACAATAAATCGCCCACTACTGTGTGTCCCCTTTTCAATTATTTTAAATATATATAGTACATATGTATGATGAGCTCTAAAATGAACGAGACTCGCGTATAGGGTTTATTTTCGAAACTGGTTGACCGAACATTGTGTGGAAGTGCGACAGCAGAGATTATCCGTGAGTGATATTAAACTTATATCAACTAAACCTTCAACAATTTACTGGTAATTCTACAAAATCCTCATACAGAGTTCATCTGAGATTATGCATCAGAAAGAAGACGGATTGATAAACAAGATGGTTTGGTACGATAGAGAGGTTTCATTTTTTCCGATACTGACAACTTTAGTAAACCTGAGGGTGAGCGGGATAAAACACTTCTTATCTGTCGGTGAGCGGAAACTCCTCGCACACGTTCGAAAGAACAACAGAAACCTGAACAAAAAAACATTTGGCTGTCTTCCACTCTGTTCAACGTTGTTTATGTCAACAACCACTTGTCTGTTTGAGTTCTCGCGAACCCAGTGAGAGTAAACCAAACCAAACATAGCGCAACAACTGGTCAACCTCCCCGTCGTAAGCCAACTTACCGAAATCGGAACAGAACATTATATCATGTGCTCCCATCTAGAAAGAAATAAGCAGAAAACACAATCAGTCTGCCTGATTAGTTGTTGGAACAGTAAATACTACGCTACTTCCGTTTTCGTAACTTTCGAAAAAGACTGATAAAAGCGTGATTCTGTTCCGGAAAAGGTTCAACTAACTTTTTACACGAAACCCATCTCTTCAAATCGATGGTCTTAATTTGCTCTAATATATTTTGACATCACCCATTTTGACCACTAGCATGGCTATTGAACCTACTTGGTTCTCATCCTCCACTCCTGAATCACTTACTATCACTCGACGTTTCTTGAAATGGTCGACCATGAGCCTATCATTGGATCTGCTTCTATTGAAATTACCTTATCGATGTCCAAATAACTTCGCCGAATCCCCCCCCGTCGAAAAAGTCTGTCTCGTGCGGAAATGTATTGTAAGGATTCGTTGCTGAGGTAACTATCTTGCGCCTCAGACAGTGCCGCACTTGGTCGTAATAGGACTCCAGCCTTGTAACAGACAGTAACAGTAATGTCGGTGGGTACACCACGCCAAGCTCGCTCATCAAAGTGTTTCTCTTGAAACATGTGAAGGTTGGCAACTATTCTACTCCGAAGTGCTCTTTCAATTTCTGATAGGATGTATTCAAGTAGCGGCTTGCGAACTTTACGGTTAAAAGACGTACTAAGTCCTTTATCGAGTGGTTTTACCATTTGGTAGTACGGTTCGGTGGTAAAAAGATGGTTTGGACATCGGACATACCTGCACTAAATCGGTGAAATGACGCAATATTGACCAACAACAGGATCCGGATCGAATCCAGCCAAACAAGTTCGAAATATAGACGTAGTTGTTCAGACATTCCGTGAGTGTCTGGAAGCGCGTGAAAGACGCTTCATATCCACTCCACGGAAAGAGTGTGGAGGTTTACAACACCAACTACTTAACGATTGTGTTTCCTCCCAACCAAAACCAACTTTTCCTTAGATTATCTGCGCCCGGAAACCGAAGTGTGCTTGTATCCTGTATTTCTTCCAAGGCGGTTTCATCACCGTCGAAATCGTCTGTATCACCTGAATTTGTAGCTTACGTACTGAGGTTATTCATGGAGTCATATGCAATACAGAATAGCAAGGGGAGGAAAAAATACCGTACACGGGAGCAGTGGCGATGTCAACTTCAAACTGTTTGACTGGACGTGATTAGTACACGCATGCACTACAGTCATGGGCTAACAACTTATCACAACGTTCGTGGCACAGTGAACTTGTATGCGCGTCTAAGAGGAAAGTGGGAACATACGGCAGTTTGATACTTTATAAGCCGCAATCTAAACTTGTGGAACGTTGATGGGATTGGTACAAATGAAATGTGAGAATATTTTGAAAGGTATGAAATATTATGGATGCCACACTGGGGGTTGTTCGGTGTGTGTGGTGATTGCTGTCAACAGAATTCGTCGCACGATCTTTCCTGTTCCTCTTCAACTTAAGGAACTTAATGCTGGCCACTCAGGACTTGTCAGACGACTTCGAAGATCGATTAAATTTTACCTCACCGCTTGGCTCCGCGACTGTTTCCTCATGATCTGCCTACATTCGAGCGCACGTTTCTTTTCAAGTATGCGGAAGATATTGCTTTGGGTTAAGCAAACTTAAGCAACGAAAGAAGTAATCCACCTGAAGATATTAGTACTGAATTGGTGCATGAGTTACCAAAATTTTCGAAATGTCAAGCTGTAAACACTTCTATTGCTAAGACACTGTTCTCCTGCAGGGACTTCCAAAACATGCTCAAAAGCTGCTCAGACACGTATCTCGGTATTACGTTTACCTTGGATTTGAGTTGGTCGGTTTGTGTTAGTACAACCTTCTTAGAAACGTGACCCCCAATCTTCTTTGGTTAGCAATCAAAACCCTGTGTCTAATCTTCATTGATACGTCCCCTCTCCGTGGGAATAGAAGATGCGTTGGTGTGAGGGTGGGTAGGAATCCAGGAGAATTTAAGAAACTGAACAGACCTCTTATGGCAACGTAACATCAAGGAATGTAACTGAGTTACGATCGTATCAGTCGTTACCATGTTTCGGCATTCGATTAGCTTTGGCTGTTTTGTGGTACTTTGTAGATAACTTGAACTAATAACTCGGGTTTGAGTTGTATCCATTATTCGTTACGAGGTCCAGAATAGCGTTAGGTAGTCATATTCATGGTCCCACACAAGAAGTATTATAGCAAACGAATTACTGGGGCTAACAGCAAGTAATTAACTAGCTCAGATCCGATGCTAACCTGGACAGAGCAGAAACAGGAGACTGAGAGTTGTGGATACAGCTACAGATTTATTCTGAGCCACAATTAGTTTTGGAGATAGCAGCACGTAATACAAGTGGTTGGAAGATGTGAAACTGTGCAGTATTGGATATATTACGTTTTCCAGGTGGATGAATCGCGGTTGCTGGACCAATAGCATCAGTGCAGTAAGGGCTCTCATGATAGGTTGTAGTTGTGCTATTACGATGGGCGGATCCGGAACTATAGCCATTATAGTTTGCATGCAGCCGTCTTCGAAGTGTGGATTACCACGGTTGGGGGCATCCGATTCGGATTAGCCTGTCACAGTCACACCGAAGCCAAAGAACGCCTGCGCACAACTAGCACCGCAATTGGCTTGCGCCGCACCAGTTACAGTTCCATCCACACACCACATATCCAGCGTAAACCCGAAGGGATGAGACCGGGAGGTGTGCCAGTGAGGCCTTTCTGTCCAGCCAGCCAATGCTGGCTAGCCAGTTGATTGGTCAACAGAAAAAGGAAACCCTTATCTCTCGAAAACTAAACAGAGAGAGGCTGCAATGACGAGATCTACACTAAGAAGAAAGATTTCTGAAGTGTAATACGTGAAGCATCACTGTATAGGAGTGCAGGTTAGTGCATTCCAGAGAAGATAAGGATGAAAAAGAAAACTCACATCGAACTACGAAAAGCCAAACAGACCATTCACCATACAGTACACCAACAAAGCTGAACAAATGAATGGATAGAAGAGCGCAGACACTCAAGTTTCTGAAAAGAAGAGCCGATTACTTGTCAACGACCAGGCTGTTGGCCGATGCAGTCATTAACAAAAGTAGAATGGATATAATGATATGACCACAGGCATGCTGTACGATGTTCCTTTATCCACCCACTTCATTGTCACGTAGTACACCCAACACACAAATTTCATTCATGCTGAGTTATCATCAGTAACTTGTCCAAATCACCCGATTTGTGGGGAACATCAAGTCGGCTTCTTTTTCATTGTGCAATTTTGACGGTACTATTCACCAATTTTAACCAACAGCCAAACGACTCAATAACAAACTGATCAAAAGCAAATATTTGGTTTGTTTTTCTTCCAAATGATTGCATGCGTATTGTGGACTCAAACTGTTCTGTTTTTGCGTTTGCCTATGACGCCACATATGTGTCAGTTTCGTTTAAAAACAGTAATATCTGCCTCTACTGATGTTCTTCTCTTTGTGATAACTTTAATCACTCCCTTTATACAGCACATGGTCAATGCGTTTATGTTTCACAAACTCGTCACATGTGTAAAATCAGTAGTTGCACAAACATATGCACACACACGATTGGTTGGCGGCATCCGATTCGGATTAGCCTGTCACAGTCACACTGAAGCCAAAGGACGCCTGCGCTTAGCCATCACTGCAATTGGCTTGCGCTGCACCAGTTACAGTTCCATCCACACACCACATATCCAGTGTAAACCTGAAGGAATAAGACCGGGAGGTGTGCCAGTGGGGCCTTTCTGTCCAGCCGGCCAATGCTGGTTAGCCACTTGATTGGCTAATAAGGAAAGGAAACTCTTATCTCTCGGAAACTAAACAGAGAGGCTGCAATGACGAGATCTACACTGAGAAGAAAGATTTTTGAAGTGTAATACAAGAAGCGTTGCAGTATAGGGGTGCAGGTTAGTGCATCCCAGAGAAGATAAGGATGAAAAGCAAAGTTCTCATTGGACTATGAAAAGCCAGGCAGACAATCCATCATACAATGCACCAGCAAAGCCGGAGAAGAGAATGGGTAGAAGACCACAGACACTCAGGTTTCTGAAAAGAAGAGCGGATTAATTGTCAATGACCACGATGTTGGCCGATGCAGTCATTAACAGAAGTAGAATAGGTATACCGATTTGACCTACCTGAGCCTAGCGTACTCGCCGCCTCTTCGCCGACGGGGTACTATGAGTACGTTGGTGACCTACCAGCCCCAAACGGCCAGCGCATTCGCGGCCGCACACATCACAACGCCATATAGTCACGTCACCGCGACCTATGGCACCGATGGTTCCTTTGCGTACCGCACGCTTCCGCTCGCGACCACGCAATAGTTGCTCGTTGAACGCTCGGACGCCCGCCCGAACCGTATTCCTCCAGGCCGTCCGGTTCAACGCCAAATCTTCCCAACATCTAAAATCAATGTTACAACGTGAAAGACTTACCTGCACAACATCCTGGTACCTCCGCTTCTGGACACCAGGATTGCACACACACACGGTGGCAGTTCTGCGTTAAATATCCGGTTTTTGTAGTAAACAGATAGCTCATAATGACTATGAGAACGAGTACTTGCTAAATTTGAAGCGTCGTATTTATGGTCGCATCTTTCCTCATAGATTACAATGTTCTCCGCCAGTTGTAATGACTGTATATACACTGCGTTAATTCATAAAGGTGTATTCTTAGCGAACGATGAACATGCATTTTAGATGCGTCATTCAATCAACTAGAGATTCCTGCACAGGAAAGAAATTCTGAGATGTGATTTAGGCCATTGCCATCGCATTTGAAGGTCAAGTTTATATCAGATAAAAACATCGTTTCACGTTTAAAAATGCATAACAATTTGTTAGTTAGCGTACAGAGGTTTCATTCGTCTAATGCAAATTGGTACTGCACATTGAATGACGGGTCCTAATTGGTTGTACACTCTACAGGCGTCCATCAGTTCCACTCTCACAGGTGTGTAGATATCTTTTGGTTGCATACACTTTAACCTACCAAAAAGGGTTTATGCATACATTAGTGGGTAGCTACTTCATCGATCTATGGGTTCTGTTGTTTAGACGATGTGTCGGTTATCGAAGCCTCGAAGCATTATACAGGGTGAACGGATGTTTGGCTGATAGGAGAGAGACGTACTGAAATTAGTCAAAAAATGTGACCGAATTCTAGTTTGCGGACAGAACGGGATCGACTAATTAAACGATTGATTTGTCAACATCGGGAGATGGTAAACAACAGCATAAGACAAAATACGCGGGCTTTTCAATCGAAATGACAACACAAATTTGTTCAGTGGCCTACGAATAGTTTTGTGTCTAAAATTACACATTTGACCAGCGCGTTGTGCGTGGTGCATCAGTAGTTTTTTTCTACACGTGATATAAGGTTTACACTGTACTGACCACATAACATAAACATATGCGAATGTGTTAACGCACACAATGGATTGGTTAGAGCTAACTGCACATTAAAGCACGGTAGATAATAAAAGCCGAGTCCTATGGATGATGCACTAGAGATGCAATTTCGATGTTCCCCAACTAATTCCAAATGGTTATATCAACAGAACAAACCGAGCACATAAGTCTTCTTGCGTACACATAATCAGAAACCAAAATCTTGGTCTAACTGTCTCAGCAAAATGTAACTGGGTTTCTTCACTGTATAAATGGGCGGGATCTATCGGCTGGGAGCACTCGGGGAGATGACAAGTGGTTGTTGAAGTGTGGGGTTCACTAACGCTGTGGATACAAAGAGTATTCAGAATATGTTGATTTGCGGAATGTGTCAACCACCTAATTTCCATTTATTTTATGAAATTGTCTGATCAGTTGTGTATCAACTGGAAGTCGATTGCTCGTTTGAGAAAGATAGCGAGTGCTTAATCAGCTGGAGTCAGAGCGGCAAGTAGGGTACATGCATTTGGCAATAGGATCCTAAGACTAGCCATTATTTCCCAAGTAGTTTCGCATCAGAAAGCCATGAAATACCCACGTTTAACATCAAATTAAATGACTGTATTGCCAATCCACAGACTGAACCTAGTGAAACCCGGATCATTTTTTCCAAGTTGAAAAAGAAGTGATAAAAGGTGTCAACGCATCGGGGTCCTCAGAAAAACATGAACCACACGTGATCTGAGTTATGTCAATGTTAGGAAAACAGTCGTGTATTACGGACAGGTCACAAGTGGAAAAGATCATGTGACAGCAAGTTAGATCTGCTACGTAAGACAAAATGCGGGCAGGTGGGCGACTGCTGTGGGTTCAGAAAAACGCAGTCGTTTAAAAGAGGTTAGGTTTATTTTTTTTAAGACAAGCGGTGCAACGATAAATGAGGTTGAAGACGGAAGGTTTCGGGGGTCAAGCTGAGTAGTCCATCCTCACGGGTAACTAAGAGAAAACAACATGTCCATCAAGATTACCTAATTGAGACAGGCGTATTGTTCATCAACTGCCACCTATTGTAACAACTAGGTCTCCAGAGGTTGGAAACACGACCGAGCTGGACGGGTTCACATCAGATAGTCTCAAAGAAAGTTGCAACGCTAACCCTGACCTGAGTGGGCATAGATGAGAAAGCAAATTACTGCCATTCCGGGACTAACGCAACGTGCTCTGTGTTTGGCAGGGTCACGCTTCTCATGGACATCTCTGTGGAAATCTCTGAAATTCGACTATGAACAGCAATTCACCAGATGCATCTAGACGGTACCGGTATGAGTGTGGAGGGGGACTGATGTGCTTGTGTGAGATACTGAACAGTATTTGATCGCTGATGGTTTGTGGTGGTCTCACAATTGCCAAACTAGTTGAACTGACATTGAAGAAACGGTTGGTTTCACTCACTTCGTCACCTGATCCATCAGGAGTCAGTTTTCAACAAGACGTTACCCCAACGTATATGTCCCACCCCAAGAATGTGTGACGTGTACTTCATGGGTGATACATGCTGAATTGGTTTGTTTATCTTCCAGACCGAAACCTGATTGTGGACTATTGGTAATTCCACGGAAATGCTCAGAACTAAAGCTTTTCAAGTGGACAGAAAGTTATGGTAAGATAAGAGCAGCGCAATATATTTGAGCACCTTGCGAAGAGGATGCTCAGACGCTGTTTTGTCGCTCGCAAGAGAACCGGAAATGATATCTCCAACTTGTTGGTTGCGAATGAAAACAGTTCCAGTTGAATGTACGATGCTGTGGCAGCCGTCTATTTGGTTTTCTTTAGTAGCTTTAAGAACTATAATCAGTCATGTTCTATTTACGATCTTTTGATGTACGTGTGTATCGCATGGCAATAGTTTGACTTCAAAAGTGTGTGCGCTAGGGCTTAACAAGCACATGAACACGGTTAAAAAATCGGAATGAATTCACAGCTCTCTCGAGGTGTGTATGTTGTAGCCTGCACATACGAAAGGTCTGACAAGGTATTTTGTGTACTGTGACGTTTGCACAAGACATTAGAAACAGTAACACGCAAACGTAGGTGCAAAGTGCGCGCGAAGGTAGAAATCGACATGCGCATCGGCGATCACTGAACAGTCATCTGATTGGTCAACCGGATCTATAGGGAAGTATGAACGCACGAAAGTGACAAGGGAAACAATGGGTTAACTTCAATTTGAACACCACTCATGAGGATATGCATCATTGACGAGCTTTATTGAGGACGAAACCCGACTGTAATACTTCTTTTCGAAAGAGGCTGGCTGGAAAGTCAATCCGAATGAGAAGGATCTGATCACATGTGGGTGATGTTCAACTTGAAATTAACCAAATGTTCGACTACTCAAAAATAATGTAAAACAACGGGGGGCGGACCCTGGGACTGAAACTTGGTTCCGGTAGATTAAATGTATTGTGTACTATGAATGATGAAGTTATTCGAAGAAAGCAGTAAGAATATCGACATTTCAACAAGTTTTTTGAATGGGCCCATTACGTGACGAATGAAATAGACAGAATGTGGTCGATGTTAACGGAACGGCAAACAAAAAGGGCATAAAATTAGTCAGCTAATACGTCAATAGTGGAGTAAATAATAATCTGGGTTCACGGAGAAACGCTCAATCTTCCACAATTCCGTTGTTAAAAATGAAAGTTGGGGGTTGAGTAGGTTTAAATAAAGTTAATCACACACACGAACGAAAGCAGTGCTCACCTTCGCCACATCACATAACTCGCGGCTCGCGGACAGATCTACCTACATAGTGGCATCCAAGAAGGAGAAGTCTACGTAGCCATCCACAATGCCTCGAGTAATGGGAATTTCGGGTGAGCTTTCAGGAACAGCACCTCCGCATGGGGAAGGCTGAAAAAATGTCTCAACTGCGTTGATACCCAATCCAAACTTGGATGTCGCGGGCGTCGCCAGTCACTGTTGTTCGTCTTCACTGTGTGTGAACAGCGCGTTGTCGTCCGCGAACAGAATCACGCGCATTAATGAAGCATGTAGGTAGGTTGGGACACCGAGAAATAAACAACCTCAATTCCGTCTACCGCAGAGTCCTGAAGAGAGACGGTTACCTTGGCAGTCAAAAATAAACTAAATAGGGATGGGGCTGGAACACAACCATGCTTCACGCCAGATACAATGTCAAAACCTTCAGAGGCAGATCCACACGATTGTACCTTCGCCTTCATGCCGACATACAACTTTCGAATCAAATTGGCGAACTTTTCTGGATAGCCAAGCTTACCAAGCACCATTCACAACGCCTCGCAAGTCTCACAGAATCAAAGGGATTGGTGAAGTCCATGAAGAGGACCTGCAGAGGTTGGATCTGTCGAGCAGCAAACACCACGCCGATCGTACTGGATCTCGCCCGAAATCCACACGGTTCCTCAGCGACGCTGGTCTCTGTACCTTCCGTATTAAGTCGATTCAGTAGCATACTTACTAAGACCTTTCCAACGCAGCTCAGCAGTCTAATGCCTCGATAGCTGTCGGTGCATTGCTTGTTACGCTCACTTTTGAACAAAGGTACGATAAGAACATCCTTGAACTCTTGTGGCATTTCTTCCTGCTGCAAGATCTAGAGAACCAACTGAGTGGAATTACACTCCAAAACCTGTCCACCATTGCTCAAAATCTTCCGCAGTTGTCTGATCACTCTCTGTACCTCTGTCAAATCTGAAGCAAAGCGACTGAAAAGTAAACGTCTATACGTGCATAGCTGGTGGGGGTCCTCTGTTTCCGATCAATCTGTCATAATTACCGAAGTTGAAGAAGGTCCACGCTTGACCATCATCACAGGCGACTTGCGCCGCATCACGTGTGGTTCCACTCACACACCATGTGTCCGGTGTAAACCCGAAGGAATAAGACCATCAGGCGGTGTAGTTGTGGTCTTTGTGTCCAGCCGGCCAATGCAGGTTAGCCAATCGATTCGCAGGAGTTTGCATATTTATCGACCTTGTCCTCATATACGCGAATTCCAAATGCAGTTAGAGCACCTCCGTCTACACACTGCTGAGTTGAGCATAGTGGCATAAGCGATTGTTGTGTGTCAATTTTCGTGCTTAACTTTATTCCTTGGTTCATATCAATGGCTTAGGAGAAACCAGGGTTACTTAACCATGGATATCGTAACCAAACAAGAGGGGGATGAAACTGGATCTTGTAACAACGAGAAAGGTGTTTGGATGCAAATTCGGGCTATTAATTTTCAAACCTATCAACACAAAATGCGTAATTGTGATCTGAATAATTATTACGAAATCTTTTGCCTTTTTCTAGCTCTTTAGCTACACATGATTTTGACATTCTAGTGAGAGGATCATGAGAAGGTACTCCTCAATACACTATTGGATTGTAGCTAGTGAAGACTAGCATCATTACATGAAACCTGATGACCTTTTCCAGGACCGTTAAATGTTACCAGAATAAGTGAATAGTGTTTTAACGACAGTCAGTCTTGCACGTCTCTATCCGCTAATTGCTTTGGCCACGATACTAATGCATCGAAAAGTTGCTCAACAAAACAACATCTCCACTGTCCAGTCAGCCGGGTTCTCACCAGTCACACGCTAGCGTTTATGGGCCGGAGTTCCAGTCCATTACACAGTGAGATTTCCATTCAAACTTTGTGCACACTTTTATCTGGTTCCGTGCGTTTGACCGGCCTTATATGTCGTGGATTTCCTCCTGTCGTTTCTAGTCCGTTAGAACCGTTTCTTTGAGTGACAGTTCGTTTGAACTCTCGTGTTGTCCATGGTTCGTCCGCTGTGGGCTCTGACCACCTATTACCGGCGTGTTGAAGTGTCTTACTTAGCGTTGGAATAATCGTATGCCCTGTCACTCATCACAATACGACTTTCGAGATTTAGTCAACCACCTAATCAGCCTTGCTTAGGTTCGATAACCCGATCATACCTAATATGAGACTAAATATACAGTGGTCTAGATGTTTTTCTCATGAAAACGTGGTCTGGAGTGCAAACCCGTCCGAACGAGCGTTACCATAAGGGAACCAATGTATCTTCTCAAAAGAAGCTGACCGAATAGTTTGTCTGAACGCGGAAGTTGCAATCACATGTGAATGACATTCGAATCATAGCAACCATACTCTTAACTACCTATCGATAAGTTCGAATGGGTTGACGAATTGTAACCGTATAAGGGCTTAGTCAATGCACACCTACTAGATCATTCAACAACTGCTGACATTTCTGATCATCTGCGTTACTAAGTAGTTTGTCCTGATGTTTTCTAAAATAGTTTACTTATTTAGAAAAACATTAGACTTCTAACACACCATAACTAACTAGGTTTCAAGTATGTGAACAGTGAATTTATAATGGTCGTTTCTTGTGAAACTCCTGGCTTCCTGTCTTTCGTAATGAGAAGCCTGTAAAGAGTTCCGTCGAAAAATCTATCTTAAATTTCCCAAGGAATAACGTTAGTTCATAAGTTGACCTAAATATAATTCATAGCATAAACATAAGAGGAAATGATGACGTTTTTCGAATTTCGTTGGTTTCTTAAATTCTTTAAACTAGAACTCCTTTACTGGAGGGGTCCACACTTCTTGCGGAGTAGGGTATCTAAACCATAGCAGTCTGAGACTAGATATTCAACCGTCAGAAAACTGTTATATTAAAATTCGGATTACTTATTGCCAGTGTTTTTGATATGAAAAAATTACCGTAGCTTGACGATGGGACAATGAGAGTTTCTTTCTTTACACATGTTAGTCTCTGTGAATCAGGATCGTCTGCATTTCTAAATCTAAAACCAAAGTGTAGAAATCGACTTGTCATGTCGCCTGATATTCGAACAATAACATTAGTAGGCGAATTTCATCTCATTACTTCCACTAAAGACACGCTTTAGACTGTTATTTGTCTAGCACTATACGTGTACATGATTTTTCCAACGAGGCAAATGGTGCGTAGCGCACAATCTTGAAACGGTCAATGCCGGTTGATCTAAATCAATCACACATCTGAGGACAAAATTATTCGTCGCCATTACTGACAGTACACGAGTTCTGAAATATGTATGCTTTGATGTTAAGTGGCTGAGCTCGAACAAGACCTCCTCCATATACCTGTTACAATGCTCAGACATGTCTGAGAAATTGCACTAACAGCTGGATCTTATTCAACGTCAATTGAAGTGAAGCAACTACCACCTTATTTTAACCGGATAATCCGATCGCGCATGCGGTTGACATAACGTGTATTGTCTGTTTTCCAACTGAATCTCATCTGTTCAATGGAAGGCGGCTAACTCGATGCGAATGTTGCTATCTTGGCTAGTACTCAAAGGGTTCCACACAAATGATTGTCAACGCTATTTTCAAAATTCTATTTTGAACAAAATCTGACACGATCGAACCAAGTTTGCCAACTTTTCTGATCAGTGACCGCAAAAGACAGTTACGGTCGGACAGAAGTCATATGGTAAACTAGCACAACCCTGCACATTTAGTTTCGGCTGTCAGCTGTGTCAGATCAGTTTCTTTATGAAAACATGCCAGGTAAAAAGACCCTCGTCGTATGTTTCCCAGTTTTTGTACATTAAGAGGTGTGATTAATTCTGAATTCCGTCAAACTACTCACCAATGTCGCTTAACCCACTGTCTCCGCTTGGACAACTCTTCAAACAGCTCAGTCAGACGACAAAACTGAACGAAACAGGAATATGATCAGGTTACCCGATCGTCTCGAGAGGAGACACAGTTACTGCCTGTTAACTCCAATCGATAACCCCGCGATTAGGACTTCCGAGACAGGTCGAGATCACTGAACCCATTAAACCTGCAAGGCGATATTTTAGATTACTGATGAGTAGTCGGGGATTTGGTTTATTTTCAAGTTGACCATCACTCACATTTGATCGCAGCGTTCGCATTCAGATAGACTTTCCAGCTCTAGTAAGAGTGAAACTCGGGTCTAGTGCTAGCTGGTGACCTCAGGTGAACCGTGAACCCGTACATCCTATTGGTAGCCTATCTACACACCGCACGTTAAACACAAACACGTGCCAGTTGATAACTACCTCGTTTGAAGCTTGTATAATGTGAATTTTCTTATTGAAATCGCTTGATAAAGGCTTTCCGAAAGGGTCGAGAGGTTGCAAAACCAACAACTTTTTTCGTCTTAACTCGTTGTGGCTTAACCAAGGATTTATTTGATAAAAAGACCTATTTCCCCTGAAACTCGCCGGTGGCCAAGCCATCTAAAGTTTTAGCTTATTTCACAAAGTTTCTGGTCGAGTTCATCAACCGATAACATTCTTATGATAGACCCGTGTAAGATCATTTACACTGGTACATCTGGACGGCAGTTAAGTGCTGTCTTCATTTCACACAGTTCATTTGATGTTACAACTTCAGAAAGCTATTTCTGAGGTGGTAATTTGAATCGGTCGTCAGCACACTTCGCAGTGGACAGTGCGGTCTGACGAGAGACACGTGTGGAAAAATTAGATCACCTCTAATTTTTCGGTAAAACATAAGATTGACCCAGTTTGGTCAATCTGCCTGTGTACGATAGCGAGCCTGTAGCATAACACTGGTGTGTTCAAGGTCATATATCTGGACAGACTCCCTGTGACCGAGTCTACTTACAACGTATTGTAATTAGCAAGCCAGCGTCTAGAAACCAAATAAACCAGTTCACTTTTGCCTTCCGTCTGACTTTCAGATGAGAGGGATATCACTCATACGCCATGAGCAGCGGACAACTCATGTGAGAAAAACCATAGAAGGAATTTCGGTGCGAAACTTCTCAACTATTCGAGTAAGTATCCGGGTATAGAGTTAGTTTTTTTGGTGAGCGAAAGGCATTTCGGAGAAATATTGTTTCAGCCTACTCTTCTGTAGTTTCTTTTAAATGTGGCAGTAGTCACCTGGGTACTTCTCAGCTATTTTTCATTATGGGACAATTGGTAAAGAAACAATTACTGCGCAAAGGAGTCTGTTGCCAGTTGTATTCCACCTGTTAACTCAGTGTCGTGCACGGATTTTGTTTAACCGCAAACTGAACGCGGTGTCGCCAGTATTACATGTGTAAACAAAACTTCACACTCACGAGGTCCACCATAACTACGGAGCTCAGAAAGGTTGTGCAACCGATGCGGTTTACCTTCTTCAATTTTCACGTTAGTTCGTCACAATCTTATTTATATGGTTACGTGTTAGGTCGATCTCCATAGACTATATTTGAGTAGAAACAGTTGAGGTAATCGGAGTTTAAACGCGTAACCGTCTCGTTGTTACTCGTGACCTATTTTGAATTCATTCGTCATAGTAGTAAAAAGTAATGAATCGACGTAGCGGTTAATGACAGATGACTTTTGAAGGCCTCGTAGAATGACCAAAATGTTTTGACTCTGGAAATGTTAAAACAATTTTTATCCATTGTGAATGGCCACAAACAGTCATCATAGCATGGTGACGTTTAGAGACGGTTTCTTCAGATGTGATCTGATGAAGAAGTGGTCAACAAACTCACCACCCCATATATGGGACAACTTACTGAAGAAAGTTCACTCACTTAAACAGGACCCACACGTGGTCCTGGAGGCGAACTACGTGCTCTGGTAATTGGCCGCAGGTGTGGACGTTTAGTTCACCTCAACGCGAGTTAGCAAAGTGTCTGGTTAAGATATTGTAACCAGTCAACAGTCTATAAACAAACGTTCGCTGGACTTCTCGGGAGTGCCAATCTTCATGAAAAATACATGACTAGCATGAGTGTCAACCGGCTATTCACACAAGTACCATTACATGAAACTAATCGAAGCATGTGTAATTATATCAATGTGAATACACTCGAACTACCAATCCCAGGATCTGAACTCGAAAAACTCTTCATTTCGTGTAGTTCTAATATGAAAATTTCACTTCTAACACAAAGCCTATTGGCAAACTGATGGTGTAACAATGATTTGTTAGTTGTGTCTGATAGTAAAGAATGCGCAGGAGAAGTTGGCAGTATTCAACAGATCGCACGCCAACATTACCTTAAGTTCTGAACATGAATGTAATGTCTCTCTCCCGCTGTTTGGTATCCGCCTTCGTCGAAGGACTGATGAATGCGTGTAACACTCGGTTTATCGTAATTGCACTAGGAAGGACCAATATATAGGCCTTAACAGTTTCGTGCTAGGGCACTACAAAACAGGCCTCGTCAAAGCGTTAGTCGATAGAGCCAGAAAGATTTGCAATCAGGACACAAAACAGAGTGAATTGTAACTGAATAATTAGGTTGTATTGGATAGTGGATATCCACAATCAGTGATCTTCAGGTTTTCCAAAGAAAAACTCCACAAACAAGCAGTGATCGTGGTATGGAAGTTGAGAGCCTTTTCGAAATTGCCACTGAAAGGAGATTATGTCAGTACATCGCTACAATGTCGACTAAAGGCCACTGTACCAGGAACGTGTAATGCCGCAGAGGTCATGTTAACTTATACTAAAAACGCACCCGAATTCCATCCCCAAACTCCCCATAGGCCTCTGTTCCCCAGATCCCATATCATTTACTGATTCTCATGTAGTTTCCAGGTCGACTACACTGGCATGACGGAAAGGCGGCTGAAGTTCCGGATCTCGGAACACATCCCAACATAGGTGAGGAAAAATGCAGCGCAGGTATAAGTTGACATTCCTATGCACATAGCAATCATCACACAGACCAGTGGTCTCAGTGACCGTTGCTTATATCTTGAAGTGTTATCACTAGGTGAGCCCTAGGCAAGCATTCATAGTTGTTTGTACAATTAATAAGCTTCGATTATCGCAAAACGCTGAGACGTGTTCACTGGGATGTTAGTGTCTACCTCCGTGTGTGTGTGTGTGTGTCTGGAAGAATAATAACCCGAAGATGGCCACCAAGCTGTATGTTTACCACCCAATGGTGCTGTCTATACTGCTATACGGCAGTGAGACGTGGACATTGTACCAGCGGAACGTGAACTATCTGAGCCGATTCAGTGTGCATTATTTGAGGTGCATCTTGGATATTCGGTGGTCGGACATGGTTCCGAACACTGAGGTATTGCGGCGAGCGGACATGATCGGGGTGGAAGCCATGCTGATGCTGAATCAGCTCCGTTGGCTCGTTCATGTCCGTCGAATGGGCAATGACCAGCTAATGCGAATTGGCTGTTGCCAACCGTGTGTTCAAAAAGACTCTTAGCACTACCATGATAACGTTTCTAATGACTGATTAGCTAATAACGCTTAGTTTCACATGTGATCCCTGTTTTTCGCTTTATAATTCCCTGTTCTGTACCACGCACTTGATATTATGGAGAGAAATTCGCCAAACTATAAATCTTGCGCACTGACATTTTTTTCTGTTCTGTGGAAATAATGCTAGTTAACTCATAAATATTCAAGGTTAGTGTAGTGAGGATAGACGGTCGCACCATACTACTTACACCACTATTCAGTGGCAGCATGCATCGAAGTGATCGCGGGGTAAATACGGGAAGGATCATTAGTAAGCAGCATCATGTACAATGGCTTTCGCCACATGACGGAACTGGGACATGGTGTCCAAAGCGACTGGAGCATCCTCGGACGAGTGTGGCTTGCAAATGAGTGTTTCTGTTCGTAGTCCCATTGAGACGCATAAGTCGTGTGTTGGTTTCCCCAAATGAACTTCTGTGCCACCCGCCTTCTGGGTTCACAACATTAGTAATGCGAGAGGAGAATACATTGAATTATAGTATATGCAAGTGGCCTAATTGGCACGTAAATATACGCACCCTGGGTACGCACTACAAATGGTAACAGATACCACGCGTTTTGCAATCACAAAAGCAACAGGTTAGCTTGACCTCCTTACAATTGTTTCGGTTCTCTCAGTCCTATCGTTCGCATGTTCGAGCATCCCACTCATCCACTGATACTGGCAAGGCACAAAATTTCTCTTCTTGTATGTTTATTTTGTGAGATATCATTGCTTACTTGGATCACATATTCCAGTAACTTCACGGTGTGCAAATACTTGAAGTAACTAATGCCGATACATTGCAATAATTGCGTTTTGGACTACTACCAAAGTAATAGAATCGATTTGTGTTTAAATCACACATATGATCGGTCTTAAACGGAACTGAGACGACTGGAATAATGACGACAAGGAAACGAAAGTCTGGATGAATTTAACCAACTCAAAGCGAAGGATGTAAACTACGTACCATCTTATCGTAGGTTCATCGATCCTGAATGCAACATATCAACTCACTGAAAATCGTAGCTTGATAGAAACTCGCCTCACAGATGCAGACCACGAAATCGCGGATGGCCCCACGTACCGGTGGTAATGCTCAGTCACCGAACTATCTTCATCAACTGTGGACCAAACCGTAGCGATGTTCGTCGAAACGTCACAGACGTCCAGTAAATTTTCCCACTCAGGTATCGCCCGTATTCTGTTGGCGCATTGAATACCACATAACCTCGGCACAATGGCTATAGTATGAACAACACAGTTTATCTCAGTATAGAAATACTTGTGCCCACAGAAAATGAGTATCTCAGAGTTAACTCACCAAAGCTGTAACACCACACGAGTCGTCTGACTTGCACAGAACACTCTTCTAGCACCCACGTGTACCAAATCTGGAACAACCTATCAAGCTGTCGTTATTGCATCATCGATTGATGAATATTAGTGCAGGCATGACGCACCTTTTCAGGACACCAAACCCAGCATTCTGATAACCAAGTTATCAGAATCATTATGTTAGAATGAAGATACTCTATTAACATTAGTAAGCTGTTGTCTACCGCTTACTGACCCTATCAAATTGAAAGCATCTTCAGAATCGTCTTTTCTTTCTAAACGGTCCAATACAGATTCAGATTTACATAAGCTTTCTCAGCCTCTTCAAATCTGTAGCTTTTCTATGGATTCCGTTAATGCTGTGAACTGCCGGTTTCGTGTTCAAACTTCTTCAAGCTTCAGAACCCCCATACAGTGTTAATAAAATGGTCACAGTTTCATCAGCTCTTCACTCGGTAGTCCACTGGTAGTTGCTTTGCTGATTAGTTTAATAAAAATCAGTCTCATGTTGGTTCAGACACAAGTTCCGAGGTCTCTCTGACATGCTGTGTCAATTAGGACTCACGGTGGCCATGACCACTGCGAGAGATTTGGACCTTTGAAAAAAGCTATCCGGTGAAATATTATCATTTATTCACTAATCCTTACACGCCCCTGATGATAAATCCACTGCACAGTGATTATTATTCCTGTGGAACGTAGCTGATATGCTGTCATTTGTGGAGCTATAGTCCTGACGACCGATGGACTTTTCCGGAACAAAGTTTTGCCGACAGGCCTTACTCGATCACCGGCTGTTTGGATAAAAATTCGTAAATCATTCAATCGCTGATCTTCCCGGACAAGTGGCTTGTATGGACGATATCTGTGTTTTTGATTCCACAAGTGAAGAGCACAACTTTTGCTTACAGCACTGTTACGACAGCTGGAGAAACTTGATCTTCGACTAGATCTTGCAGAAGGCAAAACTGATGCTCATGAAATCGAATTTTTGGGACATACTAAATCTATGGATAGGATCCGAATAAACGTTGAAAACACGGATGTTATTAGAGAGGCTCTGGTTTCAGTGAATGTACCGGAACTTGAGCACTTTTTAGGTAAGTGTTTTCATAAGCCACAATACCTACCAGGTTTTGTCCTCTTAGCGGAACCACTGCGAGTGCTGATGAAAGAGGAAATCTTTTGTGAATGGAAGCCAGCATAAGTCTGCGTTTTATGAAAAAAAAGTCGCGTTGTATCCGCTTCTTTTATGGCGGTTTTCGACGAAAGACGCGCTACATTTATTTCTACGGATGCTCTAAATATTGGTTTAGGAGCGATCCTATCCCAGGTGCGAAATAATCGGGAAGAAGTGATCACATGTTTCCGAGAAGCTTTCACCTGCAAAAGTGTCGTATTCGACTAGCGAAGAGGCAGTCCTCGTCTGCGTTTGAGCTTGAGGAAAATAATACCTCTTCTTATCTGGAAGTCTGGTTACACTCGTTATTGATCATACTGCCCTCACAAACTTACTAAACAAAGAAACGAACGGACTTGAGCCACTGAGAATAAGAAGCTGGTACGCGAAGCTAATGAATTAACTTCCCTCTAGGCCGCTGACGGACTTCCGCGAGTTCCATTCGGTGCAACTGACCATAAGGAAGAAGAGGAAAAAAGTTTGATTTTTGCATTCAATTCTTATGGATTGTCAGCCATCAGCAAACAGGGGCTTTAATCGGTAAGTAAGAGTGATGTGAACTTGCGGAAAATCGGTCAATAGGTCATGCAAGGCTGGTCTGCTAACAACAAACTCATCAGTGGGATACGGTCATTTTACGTCTAGCGGCATGAACTACCGGTTGTAAATGAGCGTCCCGTGCGAGGACCCAAGGTTGTGGAGCCATTTCAACTCACTCCTCGGACCATAACATGTGTACAACAGGGTCACCTAATATTGCGAGCCAAGAACGCGGGTGACGCAAGAATTGTTTGAACGGAAAACCAATACGTGGGTTGTGCGTTTGAACAGGACCACAGACTAAAACACTCATCAACGTGCCACACTCGTCTCAGAAAGCCACGGTTGCTAATGCTCAGTTCCTTTATGTAGCAAGAACCACTTCATGCGATGCTGCACTCCAATGTTCCTTTTTATATTTTCCCCGCGGCCATTTCGATGTAAAAATCCATGCTCCCGCCCCACTACTGAGTATTAATGGTGTGAGTAGTGCAGGGCGATCGCTCGTCCTCACTACATTAGGAGTGGTTCGAACGAAACGTGGGATAAAGGAACTGTTTTAGTGACTAAGAGTGGCAATGCCGATTGCCGACGAGTACGTTCGTAATCGTGTCACCTGTTAAAAAGCCGGTTGACGCACCAGCACGACATTTTGTCTACCCAACAGAGACGTGACTCAAGACCGCCACTGACATCAGGAACCCATTCAGTCCTGCTCCTCAGAATTTTAAAAATTGCTTGGTTGCCACATGTTCTTATAACAAATGGCCCGGAGTCCAGCTTCGTGGTTAGGCATCCACTACCAGCATTACACGATGACCGAAACACTTGTTAGCCTGCTTCGGGTCTCCACAACAATTAGCCACCGACTTAACCGTGTTCTCTAGGTTCACGACATTAGACAAGCCCGAATGGTGCCGTACAACCTAGCTGCAAAATGGGATGGTGGGACGCATGAAGATAAGCATGTGAACATCGCGGCTTTCTGATATACCCAAAGATGGTGCAGTGATCGAAGCCTTACTAACATACAGAACTTCACATCATAGGGCGACTGAGAAGATGCCGAGAGAGGTTTGGCCGGCTGTTACGAACGAAGCTGTATGGCGCAAACCCCAATACTGGTATGTTGGAACGCCATCGTGCCTACCGGTCAACATACAGGAAAGCAGTGCCAACAGTACAACCGGGGGCCGCTTGGGAGAGCGGCAAACCAGCAAAGATCAGCCGGCACCGTCTGAACTCACTCGAGTTGTTCGGACATGTGGGTTGGGCAAATACGAGCTCACAACCGGCCAGAATGTCATCGCCAGACAGCTGTACCCATCATTGATTCAAACAGACACGCAAACTGCCACGTCTACCCTGTATGACCTCCGACACACCGACCCAACAACGTTAATCAGCACGTCAAAGGACACAGACCACCCCAAGGTTTTATTGATCTTAGATCTGAGAAAGAGGTGGCGCATGCGCGTCAATGTCGCCTGTGTCCCACGCTGGTGCGTGCAGTCAAGCTCCGTCCTGATTGGTCGCACCCCCATCGGCCATTGGCACATTCATTCGCGCTTGAAAACGTCACAACACGATTTTTCTCTTTCATGGGTCACGTGTTCTGTCTACTACTGTTATTGCTTGTACAGGTTAACGTTGGTTGCACCCGAAAAGGGGAGACACCACACTGCTTTTGTTGGATTGTCAAGTTTTGCCCAGAACTTGATGCCTCACTTAGAAGGCTCTCTTAACATGACGATTGTCAAATTGCACCTGTTTTTCAGTGGCGTCAGTTACTATTAAAATGCCGGCGAAAAATGAGTCTCCCTCAGCTGAGAAAAAAGCCTCGAACACTTGCCTACGGGTCAAAACTTACTGGGTGTACTTAAACCGACTCGAACCATTTGTCAGTTCGAATTGATTGCTTCAGCTTACATGGCCTTAGGGGATATGCTTGCGTTGAAGCTTCCATTTTACACAATTCGGCCGTGATTTTGGCTACGTAGACCACAAACGTATTATGGCTCGTTAAACACCATCATTTCTGTCAAGAATAAATGAAACGCAACAGTCCTCGAGGGGTACATGATAACTCGAAGAATAACTTCACGATGTTTGTAGGCTACCGTCACGGTTATTCGGCTGTCCATAGTACTCTGTGGCCAACATTGGATATCCGCCAAACTCACGTAGACTGAGGGCACACACTGTTTACATGTTTCGTTGGTATGGAGTAGGTTCAGGGCGGCTCATTGCAATCGCTTTAGCAAACACTGGTGTGTGTATTAGATGGACGCTACAGCACATGAAGGTACTCTCAGATTGCAGTATACGTCCCGTTTCTTGCCAACGCCATTCGATAGAGGGTTGGGCAGCGCCTGGTCATACTGTCGAGTAACCCTTTTGAAAGATGTTCCAAGGTAGGGAACTTACCAGTTGGCCAAACCGAAAACACAGTTTGACGTAAACAGCGAGTGGTTCTGGCCTTTCTTCCGTACGGAAAGATCCTACATTTGACTAATGATTCTTAACTCAACTCCACTGTACGTATTTCTGATGGTACTTTTAGGTATACACGGAATGAGTGTGGTTACATCATCTCTTTTCGCGGTAATGTTATACACACGTATTTGCCGACCACTGTTTCAAACATTAACCGTGTCGACCTTTCGATAGTGTATTTCAGGGCGAATAGTCTTGGGGTTACTGATTTTCTTTGGTTAGCAACTTCTACAAATGTTGTTGAGTAGGGTTTGAGTAAGCTCACGTTCCAGTGACGTTGGTAAAACTTTGGTGGTGCTTCGTGGTGGATTGATCTTCATTTGCGCAGAAAAAAGTCATTGCTTGGACTTTCGCAGCTTACGAAATGAATGAATGAAGGCTGTCGTTTTACACTGGGGTGGTTCACATATTGTTGTTGTGTTGAAGAAATTCAAGCGACGTTCACGATAGTTTGCCAAACATCCCTTAGTCCGCTTCAGATTAGCAGTTAATCCTGGCTATGGTGACAGGGGTTCAACAGTCAATATTGGCAGGATGACTCCAGCTGATTTACTGCTAACTAAGCTATTTGGCTAACTCCTCGGTAAACTTACGGAATTCAGGGAGTGCCCATGTCCCTAATTTCAACTCACTGAATCACCTACCAAACCAACACAATGAAGCTCATATAGTTTGAATAAGATAATTTTACAAACTTTTATTAACCTTGATCTTGCACCTAACCAGGCGGAGATGACATTGACATACATAGCAACCAGTGTACCAAAACAAAGGTTGAACGAGACTCTCTAGCAGTAGCTTCAAACAACTAAAGACAGCAAAAATGAATGTGTCAAAAACCATTCAAAGGTATTCGATGTGCTTGCGATTATGTTGGGAGCCATTCGTGTCGGAATCACTTAAAAAACAATGTCACACTCACTAGCTGTTTGCCCTTCATTCTTGTTTTGCGTACCTGCATCAGTGCTTTCATCGGTAGACTCCGCAATATCAATTTCTGTGGTTCAGCATCTCCAGTGGGTGTGATAAAACTGAATCTGTTATTGAGAATACGACTGAGTCTTCATTTTCCGAATTCTCTATATGCTCATTCTGGACCAGTTTATACACATGTGGAGGGAAACTGCTTTTTTCTCTGAACTAACCGCTGAGACTATAGACAGCATTCTGTTTTCTGTTACTAATGGGCTGTTTACGTAGGTCTGGGAATTTTCTCTAGTGAGTAGTCTTCACTCTCCTATCACGTGATCTGTTGTTTGCAGAAAAGACCGAATACCAATTTTACTTCATTGGTATAAAGTCGGCAAGATGAAGCTGACAGAGATGAGTGGCTTTTGAAAAGTGGTACCTAGAAACCTTGTGGTTATTGCTTCACATCTGATGGTATCGCTGGTGTGGCATCTATTCTGAGTGCCCCTCATTCGCACTCAGCATCCCTTGTTCCTCCGATTAAACATCGTAGCTACTTGATTGAGTTTCCACTCATAAACGCAACGCCTATCAAGCGGTCCTAATCGCAAACGGTTGTATTATCGAGTATCCTTCGGGTCAGTTTCGATTTAACCCGCAGATTTTCATCTTTGTATATAACATGCTCAGTCAGCAGGTTCTATACAATGGTCACGGCAAACACAGAACTGGTAGTAGATTTCGGACCGTTAGTCAGTTATTATTTTGCTGCTCTGCTAATTTTTGCCTCTTCCTCCCTCAGTCATCTGACATATGTTTCGTTTTACAGTTGTCTTGTGAGAGGATTTATTGATAAGTTGTTCGACTATCCGTAATATAACATCTGGTAGTCCTTCTTAATACACCGACCTTCATTTCTACTACGTAATAGCGCTGGGTCTGTTGTGTGACTACACTTACTGCATTCGCCTGCTAGTCAATCCTTATTTGTCCCATTCCGTCACCTAACCTGTTTCTCACTAGTCCACTCCCGCACATAACTTGGCTCCTATTGTCGCGGTCGTAGCCACCACGTATGTAGTTTGCTTGTCTTAAGACACACTCATTTCCCCGAATACCCTGTTTTAAGCATAACGACATTTATGCAGGGAGGATTCCAACCATTTGTTGACAAGCTATCATCAAAAATGTCACCAATTCTACCTTGGTTGCCCAGGTATGGCGCAGCGAATATAGTGGTGGTCATTCCGTCAAAAATTCTGATGTAGCCACCAGACACTTGCCGTTGACCTCTTTCTCAGTCATGGGATAGTTGAACGACTAGGATTTTCTGTGCTTTTCTATGAATGTATTTTGGACAAGCCCCCTTGAAAACCTCGATACATTTGTCATTTTACAGATTGTCATCGTTATAGTATGAACACATCCTTGGTCATGGATTGCGTTTGTATAATCATGCCATTCCAGGTCTATTTCACACAAGAGCATGTAGAAATGAGTGTCTTTGCTACCATTAAAAGATTTGAAGTATACAACATTGATCACTTAGTGGGAGTCAACTTTGTTAGTCGGCTCAAAGTGCAAAAAGAAAGCAGTAAATTAGGTCAAACTATTTTTAGCCGATTGTGCACTTGAATTGTCAACATTATGCGCACACCGAATGTAGGCAAAAATCGTAAATGTTGTGTTCGACATGCTCTTAGCTAGTGTACTGAGGGTGACAAAACAGGCTTTCCAAGTGGGTTACAAAGTCGCACTAATCACAACTCAGTATCAGAAGATTTTCGGTGTGAGGACCTGAGTTGAAAAAATAATCTTACACATACGGTTGGCGGCATCCGATTCGGATTAGCCTGTCACAGTCACACCGAAGCCAAAGGACGCCTGTGCTTATCCATCACTGCAATTGGCTTGCGCTGCACCTATTGCAGTTCCACCAACACACCACGTATCCAGTGTAAACCCGAAAGAATAAGCTCGGGAAGTGTGCCAGTGGGGCCTTTCTGTGCAGCCGGCCAATGCTGGTTAGCTACGTGATTGTCTAATAAGGCAAGGAAACTCTTATCTCTCGGAAACTAAACAGAGAGAGGGGCTGCAATGACGAGATCTACACTGAGAAGAATGATTTTTGAACCGTAATACAAGAAGCGTTGCAGTATAGGATTGCAGGTTAGTGCAACCTAAAGAAGATGGGGATGAAAAGCAAACTTCTCATTGGACTATGAAAAGCCAGGCAGACCATTCATCATACAATGCAACAACAAAGCCGAAGAAAAGAATGGATAGAAGTCCACAGACACTCAGTCATCTGCTTTTTGTCTGACTGCTCCCCTTCGGCCAGTCTGACAAGGTTGAACCTGGAAGGACGGAAGTCACAGGCAGTACAGCCCTCCGGATCAAAACAACGCGCGAGCCTGACCACCACGCCAAGGTAGCAGAAAGGGTCAGGTCCAGGACACACACACAGTCCAGACGGAACACGTAATTTTTAGATCCATAAGGAGCACGGACAGATAAATCGATAACAACCTTGCTCAACCGTGCCTATACAACAGACAATAATAATAAGGAAAGCTCTCACGGTTGTCCTTCACGGGTCCAGACGACTACCAATATTCCACATGTAGTGAACAGTGAAAGCTTAGTGAGAAACTCGACAGCGGCCAATCAGGACAAGGACGCTATACATGAAGGTCACACTGAATCGGGCTGCCACACGCTAGTGAGCGAATCGATCAGTGCGCACTGTTCGCAGTTGTGGTTTGATGCGTCCATGGCTCAAACAGAAGTGAGAAGCAGTCCATGCTATTTACACGAGTAGTCAATGCGTTTGGACACAATTGAACCAACTTACACAAGTGGTCGACACGATTTACTCCCACCATTGTTATCCACCTGTCAGTAATTCCACTTGTTCATAGGGCAACAGACGAAATGTGAGAACATGATTCGTTTCCTTTTTTAAGATAGGTTGATCGGATAACAAATACTGTTAACAGGGGACAGACCAATTCGGACAAGTTCGTCTTTCGGTAATGCAACAAATTGATGATTCAACAGTTGTTCAAGGTAGACCAGATTATCTACCAGGACAGTCAACAAGTGTCATGCCTTGTAGACTGATAGAATTAAAACAGATCTGAAAATGATCGGGAGGGATTTATAACGTCACATTTCATATACGTAAGTTAAATCGGTGTAAAGAAAACCAGTTACCTGTAATATCAGTAGAGGAACTGGTCGTGTCCACATTACCGACAAAAAAGGAAATTCGATTGCTCTTAATGAAATCTGAGAACAAATTGTGTACTCCAAAATTACAAGTTGAACACGGGGTGGAAGATCAGAAAATAATGCCAACGTTTCTTCGAGACAGGCATACAACCTGAGATGAGATAGCGTATTCCGGTTTCTATCAGTATATACATAGTTTAAGCACAGTATACACGTATTTACTGTCAAAAAGCTGGTGCTCAACATGCTTCTGAATAACACAAGTAGAACATGGAAGATTGTACCTGTTAAGTCATTGAGAAGGGCTGGAAAAACAGCCGTACCATAACTAAGTCTATTGCGTTTCATTTGAGATGTACCCGGAATGATCTATCCATTCTTTTTAACAACCATTACACAACACCTAAGCATCTTCTTCACAAAGTGCTTAAACATAATTGGAATCGTATTGTGCTGCTCTCATCTTACCATAACTTTCTGTCCACTTGAAAAGCTAGAGCTCCGGGCGTTTTCGAAGAATTACCAATAGTCCACAATCAGGTTTCGGTCTGGACGATAAACAAACCAATTCAGCATGTGTCACCCATGAAGTACACGTCACACATTCTTGGGGTGGGGCATATACGTTGGGGTAACGTCTTGTTGGAAAATGATTCCTGATGGATCAGGTGACGAAGTGAGTGAAACCAACCGTTTCTTCAATGTCAGGTTGTTGGGAAAAGCATTTTTTTCC